>CAEGAG010080065.1:0-22765 GCA_903067065.1 Brachyrhaphis terrabensis | reverse complement strand
GCCAGGTAGGTATGAGTGATGAAGAGCGTAAGGATCAGCAATGCAGGAGGTAGAGATGAAGGTTGAATTAGGTAGAGATGAGGGATGAAGGAGGTAGGCTTGAGATTTGAAGGTAGAAATGATGGAAAAAGAGTTATGGTTGAGGAGTGGATGGGGGTATTGTTAAGCGAGGAAGGAGTTACTGTTGAGGGATAAAGGAGGCAGGAATGAAGAAAGAGTTACGGTTGATTGATGAAGGAGTTACTGGAGACGGATTAAAGGCAAATATGACAAATGATGGAAAGAAACAGGTACAGATTGAGGAAAGATATGGGCAGGGCCGGATTTAGTCAGATAAGGTCTGGAGCCAGATTTGGTGTCCTATCCAAAGAAAAATAAATAAAAAACAAGTATTTTACTCATGACAGTATATAAATAGGTAGGCTACATATCAACAGGTTTAAAACGTCCCGTGTGAAATGGTCCATGTTGTGTTCCCAAAAAGATGTGCTATAAGATCAGAATTTTCAAATATTTGAGTTTGATATGCATTAATAAAAGTGTAACACTATTAAAACCACACACTTCATAAAACATGCATTCCCTACAAAAACATTCAAAGTCTTTGGGGCCCCAACAATCCTGAACACCAGTTTATATAAAGATTAATAAAAAGAAATGTAGTTTTGACATTTTGTCTTAATTGATATTAATACTTGAATTATGTTGCTGACACTGGCATTATCTATGGAAAGTAACAGAAACCAAATTGAGTAAAAAAGGCAACAGCTCCAAATGTAAAAATGAAAGCTAATGTAATAGAGTCTGCGACAGGCTTGCAGTAATCAGGGAGCAGAAAGTGAGGAAACTATCCTGGCAAGTTCTGGCAGTAGTTGGGAAAATCTTTATTTTTACATGGCAGGAATAGACAAGAAATCACCATTACTGAAAAAAGATGTTAGAAGAATTAGAAATATTGGCCAGAAAATTGGCAGCAGTCTTCATCGTCTTTATAAATTGTTCAAAATTTAAAAACACAAGAGGCAGAAAAATGAATTCCTCAGGTGATCACACAGGTGAACAAAGTGTTACTTCAAGGATATGAAATCTTTTTGGAGGATTTTTTAATGGAAAAATTATTTCAGTATTACTTAAATGACAACAAAAACATTAATAGAAATTAATTCTTCAGGTGATCACACAGGACTTCGATTTAAAAAGCAGCTATATTAGTTGTAAACTGTATTCTCTCTAGGACAAAAAAAAATCTATTTATAAATTTTTTTGACAATTTTAAATAAAAAAAATATTTCAGTTTTACCAAAAATAATCTCGAGAAATAATTACAAACCTATGTTATTACACATCTGGTGAATCATGCTTTCTGTGCTTATAAACTTTAAATCTGAGCATTTATATGTAGTAACTGCCCTCCTGTGGTAGTTGCTGTGAGATTTGCACCAGAACATGAAGTTTAATGCACTCAGCATGCAAAGTGCAGACACATACAGACACACAAAAATGTCTCTGTCTCGCCTTCTCTTCTACAAACACACCGATTCACACACACGACATGTCAGAGAGGACAGTGTGACCTAAGCACAACACACCACTTTCCTGTAATAACTAGTGCAACATATAATCCTATTTCCATTAGGTGTTTGTGCCAGAGGGGTGTATGTGCAGTTTCTCTTTGGATTAGAGTGTTGTGTGTATGTGTGCAGTGAATATAATCACATGTGTCAAGGTGTGTATGAAGTGTGGGAGGGGGTGTCCGTGTAAGTGTGGACGCATTGCTACAGGGTAAGTTGGCAGTAGAAATACGGTGTGTTGGGTGTGGGGGTGGGTGTGTGGGTGTGTGTGTGTGTGTGTGTGTGGAGGCGGGGGTGTGCGCGTGCGTGTGTGTGTGGAAGTGAATGTGTCCATTCCTTAATTCTCTCCTGTGCTGTGGAATGCTGAATCAGCTCAGCCCTGATAGATCTGCTCTGCCCTGGCCGGCGCTTCAATTGGCCAATAACACCACCAGCACAGAGACTTGCATGCTGAGTCACAAGTACAGACACACACAGACACATTTTTCCTAAGATAATCACACAAAAACTGCAACCTACTCTCAGGAAACACTTGAACACATACTTATCTCTCCAATTCTAAGTATTTACACATTAATTAAGTCTCTTTAATAGCCAGGAACCATCTTTCCTGTATTGTTTTGGTTCAAAATCAAGTTTCAGAATACCATACATATTTTTTGATAATGAAAGTGTGATAGTAAAAACTAAGAACAATATTTTGTCCTAAGAATGTGTATTTTAAATTCCTCGTGAAATTCTCTTAAATCTCCTATGACTTTAAATGAAGTTGTCTTTTTATGTGGGGTTATATGGATTACTTATAGGCCGTCAGTGTCTTACCCACAGTGTACTAAATGTCAAAGGAATGAATAATTCATTATATAAAAGTTGAACTTAATGTTACTAAGAGCAGATGTAACTAAATAGCAAATTTCAAAGTTCTTAAATTGGTTAAATCAAATATATATGTAAAAAAAAAATCTAAACTGGTCAACATCTATATTGCTGACGAGTGTAACAATAACAAAAATAATAAACAATACTGAGTTCACTCAAAGGTGACAAGATTTCAACAATGCATTCACAATAACTAAGACTTCAAATCACAAACTGTATTGTAGTTCATTTATAATTACTGTAGTACAATCTGGTCCAGATTTGACCTATCCATATATTGCCATTTTCTTATCTACCTCTAAGATGGTCCTTGAAAAATAAATACTGCTGAGTCAGCCAACCAGTCCAGTAGTTTCAAACTCTTCCTCTGTAAAAGATGTAATCACCTTTGCTGGTTATTGATAGTTTTCTATACTCACCTTTCACAAATCCATTGGAAATTAGAACGTGGCCTTTAAGAAAACTCAGAAATGTGAATAGGTAAACTTGAGAAAATTTACATATTTTCTAATTAAAATAATGTTCTCACACTGCAACATAAACTTGGAGATTAATTTCTTTTAAATGTCAGAGATTGACTCTGTTCAGTAGGTATAAGTTTGAATCCTTCAAAAAGATTTTCCTTTTTTTTTTTCCCCACCAGAGGGCTTTTTTTTTCTTTGTGGGCTCTAGTGTCCTTTATTAGACAGTAGGCTGACAGGAAGGGGGTAAGGAGAGGGGGGAAGACATGCGGCAAATGCCGTCGGGTCCGGGAGTCGAACCCGCGACGGCCGCGTCGAGGACTCAAGGCCTCCAAATGTGGGTCGCGCTATCCCCTACGCCACCACAGCACGCCCCTAAACAGTATATTTATGGTGAGCTTCTTGTTTCATCAATTTATTTTATTTTATTTACTTTTTCCAGTTTTTATTAAGAGATATGTCACATATGTCAATGGTATGGTAGAAACTGTTTGGGTTTAAATCATTTTATAACCTAGTAACGTCTGGATAAATTTACTTCCTGAAACTTGCACAGGGGGCAGTTTCACTTTTATTTTGCTTTATTTTTATTCTTTTCTTCACATGATGAAATGCCCGTTTCTTCTGCATTCTGTAGATTACTTCGCTTCGTTGACTGTCTGCCCTTCTGTGTAAAATCACTTTTGTATTATTTAACTTGCTTTTGGAGACTAACTCCAAAAGTTAGTCTCCAAAACTTTTGGCTCCCCTGTGAATTGAATTTCACCTGGTCAAGTAACTATATTCAAATCAGTGATGTGTATACACCTCATAACAGGGCTGAAATGAGCACCAAATTCTGCTTTTGGTCAGTGCGTTGGTATCACTGTTAAAATTCATATGGTAAGAGATGCTACTGTTTTCTTGTGGTTCTGTCCCTATGTGTTAATAAGTGCTCAAGTAGTAGGCAATTGATCTTTTTTTTAATTTTTTTTAAAAACATTTCACCTCTTTGTTTTGTTGCCTAAAAAGTCTTACTAGTATTATCGTGGATGGTATATCTCATGCCAGGTATACATATATTTACATGATGATAGCTATGTACAGTGAAATAATTTTGGTCTTTTGTAATCTCTTCAAACTACGACTTTTGCCTATTTTGATCATTTTACTAATGTTAGGAAAAGCCAGCTGGAATTTCTTTATGATTCGTTAGATTTTCTGTATTTGACAAATGTGTCCCAAAGTAGAAATGCTGCCAATGAATCAAAAGGTGATTCAGCAAAGCGCAGTGGAACATTGCTAGAAGCACTCTATATTAAAATAATGATGAAATAATAAGTACAATGAACAAGGTTTCTCTGAGGAAAGTCACCTGCTTTACAGTGATGAAGTAGACAAAGAAATGGGTTTTTCAGTTTTAAGTTGTTTTAGGAGGAAGGGCAATACCCTCCTCTATAATTTACTATGGCTACATTTACACAGCAGGTAAATGTGAACCAAATTTGATTTTCTTTGATTATATTCGACCCAAATCAGATTTTTTCATACTAGTCTGAACAGCCCAATTTTGATCTTTTCACCCCCCCAAAAAATCATATTTGTGCCAGAAAGTACCGCATGTGGTACTAAGTCGGATATATATCCAATAATGTTCAAACTGTTTGCAGTCTGAACAGTCATGTCACATTTTATTCGACTTCTACGTCATTGACGTGAGACACCCATCACAATTCTGCACCAGAGGGAGGCAGGTGTGGTAAATACGGATGTAAACATTGGCTGAAGCTTGTGCCAACCCCTTTTTTTATGTCTTATGATTTTGAGAAAATACTTTTGCCTCCAATTACTCAGCAACTTAAAAACTGATCGGTAGACATCCATTATTACTTCCCTAAACAGTGCGGTGCTGTGTGACGCCTGTATACTTTTGCACTTGGGTTACTTTGGGGTCGTAAACAGGTCACACCCAAGTCTCACTGTGGTCGCACTTGTTTAGTAGTATGAACAAAAAATGTATTTCAGAAAAAATATGGAACTAATACAGAGGACACCATTGTGTGTTCTCTACACATCAACCACAAATTTTGGCTTTATGGGCGTTCCATACTAACCAACTGGTAGACTGTCAGAAATAATATCACTGCTTGGGTTGTAATTAAAAAGTCATCAGTTCACAGGTACTTGCTTCTGCTGATTAATGTTAGATAAAGCACCATTACATCGTTATTGTATATAGTAATGAGACAGCCTTGTTTGGGTAGCACTTTGTTGAACATTGCTCTCTCTTTGATGGCTCTGGAAGTGAGTAGCCATTCTGTCAGCTGTTTGCACAGAGGCAGTCACTTGGCTGGCTTATGCTCTGGATCGCACACCTGCCAACTGTTTTCTATATATTTATTTTCTGGGAAATTTGTTACTGATGCACGATATGTCTGCACAGACATCGGTATCGGCCATTATTAGTAATTTCTTTAATGTATCAGTATCGGTCTGATAGAAAAAACTGAGCCAATATTTACAACCAATATTTAATTCTTTATTTTTGCTTTTTATTCTGAAGGTAGAGGGAGGGCAATGTAGTATTTATTCAGTCATCTTTGGTCCACATTTTCACATTGGTGCACTCCTAGAAAATGTGTAAATAGGGCATGCACCATTAGTTTTTCAAGAAGTTTGTATTGAAACGTGTTCATATTTACAGATTCCACTGTATTAATTTAGAGAGATGCAAAGATTACATTCATTGTTATGGAGACAGTTCATTGTAACTTTTTTATGCATAAAACTTTCTGCTAATGGATATATATTTAGTTAAATGTTTACTTTGTAATCATGAGGAATTGTTTTCCTTCTCTGTACCTTGATTATTTCAACAGATTAGTGCTCTTATTCCTACAGGGGAACTCCCCTTAGGATTTGCTTCAGTACAAACACAAAAGCGCATCTTGCTATCATCATCATTACTCCTCAAAGCCATCCCAAAGAGGTCTGGCCTTAATCCTGTTGCAGTCCCACCTGCCACCCTTCCTGTGCTAAATCTGACAACTAGATTCTACTTGCTAGTGGTCTTAAATCCCTCTGTGGTGCCTTAAATCCAGATAGATGAAACAAATGCCGGTTCAAACCAGGGTGGAGGGGGTGTTAACCATAATTACTGGAATGTCAGCCCAACACTGGGCCTCTGTTAAATATCCTCACATGTCGTCCTTCCTAAATCCTGATTAAAGCCCTGTTCTCGTTGCATAGCTGAAGAAGGTATTAGGGGGAAGGGCTACAATATTTCACTGAGTTCTAAATTTATTTTTATGATGTTGTGACTTTATAGTATTTATTGATCATCAAGTCACTTACACTATTGATAATAGTGATAGTCTTACAATGTCAGATTTATTGTAGCTGCATAATTTAATTTAACTTGATTGTATTCTAGTTGAGAAGTATTAACATGTTCTCTTTTAAGATCATAAGCAGTTCAAGTTTTGAAATTGTACTACATTTGTTCAAAATTATTTTAACATTGAGTATAAACGTGCTTGTTCACTTTAGGGTAATTTAGAGTAATTTATAACAGAGGACAAGTGTGCTAAAACAACAGTAATATTGTAGCAATGTTCCTTTAGCATTTTGTGAACTCTTTGAGCCAGAACATTAAATACAGGAAACCAGTTGGTACGACAACGAGAACAGATTGGTTCTCTTGTTTTAAAAGAAGTACGGTGGATTTTTACTGTGGGAACTTGTTAATAAGCCGGAGCCATTTTTTGGGACTGTTGTTTTTGCCCGTGTCATTTTCACTGCAGGAAGGGGGGCCAATCAGATTGTCAGGGAGGTAGTACTTTCTGGATGTGTCCAGACAATATTAGGAAAACAACAAGCTGATGCCGTTGAATATTGCAGTGATGATATCTATTACAGTAGCCCCACATTTTCCTCACTACTTTTCATCACAATGTCCTCTCTATACTCGCACCGGATGTAGATTTGACAGATCAAGATAAAAAGGTTTAGAGTTTGAAGGACAGTAAAATACCGTTCAGGTGGCCAAGTATGTTTTTAACATGACTTTTAATGAAAGTCTGAAGGTATGTGTTCCAGATACTATAGATTAGATAAACACTGTGTACTGAAGAGGGAGTGTTGGAAACTGTGTTAGGTTCTTAAAGAGACTGAGACCAATTTGGCTATGATGCAAAGTCAAATATCTTTTAAGTTGTTTCTGATGCATGCAGAATTTTCATAATTGAAGGTGACATAATTACTTTATTGCTGAATAAAATCGCACTGTACCTAGGAAAACCCTCCCTTTTAGACATCCTGTTCTTTTATTTTTGCAATATTTGGTCCATGAGACTGGCCTCACATTCTGATTTGTTTTGGCTAAAAAAAAATCCATTTAAATTTCCAGTGTGTCCTGCAGCAAAAGAAAGCTATAGCATAAAAAATCTGAATTAATTTAGCCTTACAAACTATTTCATATGCGCACTTGGCAGTGCTGATACAGACAGGAGGCAATTTATCATTAAATTGAAAGTTTTGTTGACTTTCCTTTTGGAGCCAAAGACAAACTGTTGTGAGTGATGTGATCAAGTTTACAGGAGCAGCATTTGGGTTTAGCTAAAAATGCAGATTTTAAAAATTGGTAACCCATGTCTGTTTTGCTTGCTCATTTATATAGCGCATTGCTCATCTCTTACGTCTGTGTAATCTATTGTTTCAGATATGGGAAACATGTATAGATGATTTACTATTAACTGTTGAATCCCTACAGCAGTGCTTTGCAGATTCAGAAGTTCACTAACCCAATTTAAACCTAATTTATTGATGAAGATGCAATTAAAAAGATCATTTTCATCAGGCTCCGGATATTGTGTCTGTCATAAGACTGGCACACTGTTATGTTGGATTCCTATATTTTGTAAATTGTGTGGAATTTAAGAGAAACTGGAGGGAATGCGTAAATTTAACAGATTGAAGTAAAGCCCTCACAGTTGCATCTCTTTAGCTCGTAGATGTTGCTTATCATTCTGCAATCGAACCTTGCTGTATTTCTTTGGGGCCTTATCTGGTTCCCTCAAACGGCTGGATTACATTGCATGTACCACCTGCTTTACTGAAGTAAAAAAAAAAAAAAAAACTTTACTACTGGCACTTGTGACAAGGATGAATAGGTAAAAGCTGAGGCTGACCTCGTATTTTATCTTGTTAAATTTTTACCTCGATCTAATTTTTATTCCATTGCTATATATGCTTTTTATTATTGTTGCTTTTTGAATTATTAAACGGATGAATTATTTTTTAAATCATAGTAGTTTGGTTTTGGTTGGATATGCTCGGATCAAGTTAGAAATCATTTGGTTGTAATCAAAGTTTGTAATTTCCTTTTTTAGCTTGATACATGTTTTTGCTGTGTATAGGGAATGTTCTGGTCATTTTTATGTAATGGGATTAATAAAAACAATCCCATTGTTTTTATTAACAATGGGATTGTTAATAAAAACAATGGGATCAGTGGGCTTGATTTGTCAAGCCCACCGATTTGTCAAGCCCACTGACAAATCGGTGGGCTTGATATAATTATTTTTTGAAACTTCAAATTCTGACAGCGTTTCTTGCTAAACATTATAATCAGTTGAATTTTTTAGTTCGATGTTTTTGGGCTTTACATGTTTTTTTGTTAAATAAGCTAATAAAGTAAACTAAACATGGAATGTGTGTCTACCAAGAGTTCAAAACTGGTATTAGCTGTTTCATTAGTCAGGCTGTCTGCTCAAGTAGACTTTGCAGTCAGTCGGCTAACAGGCATGCAGCTTGCAGTTTACCAATTGTAATCTTAAGAGTGACTGATGTGATCTGTGCTACCGAAAGTATTTTCAGAGAGCTGAATTTACAGGTTTTGTAATCCAGCTCAACAGCAGTGTGTAGCAATAGGTGCTGAGCGAGGCAGAACGGTATTACTTTTATCCTCCAGACAGTGGGAGACAACTCTGGTCACAGCAACTCTTTTTATGGGAACTTATTAAAATAACCCATAGATACTATGTGACAGAAGATTTTAGTTCTTTTGAAACCCTAAACCCTTCCAAATGTTGCCACCAGAACTTAGCAACGTTTTTCTACCCACAGAAGCCTGGTTGGCTGTGGACACATTTTTTAAAAACCATTGTAAAGTGAAACTAGACTCCCAAAACTGTTCCCCTTTAATGTTGTTCTGAATCCGCATCAGTTTGTCACTTGTAATTTAGTCATAATTGGCCACAAAGACCATGAATCAATTAAGCCTTAACATTTAAAACTCAGAGCATAAATATCAATGAAAAGTTAATCTGCCCATGATAGAGCAACCATCTACTCTAGTTCGAGATGGTTGCTCGAACTATATGATTTATAGAAAGAACCAGTATTGAGGTTTGTGATTCTGCATAGCTGTATAGCTTTACAGTTCCCAACTTCATGTTTATGTTTTTGTCCATTTTCACTGTGCCAGAAAACTGCGATTACTGATCCTGGAGGGAGAAACGTGACCCTTTTGTATCCACATACAGACACATTTATGGCAAGGAGTGTGCGACTGTTTGTGTTGTTTCAGGAATTAATGCTATTTTTTATCTTGTTTTTCAGGATTGTGGGGACGCTACAGCAGCAGGTGTTTTGTTTTTTTCTTGTTGGATTTTGGCCCACTGACATTCTCCCACAGCCATGGAATCGGTAGGTTCAAAAATATCTTTGAGAATTTCACATCAAGCCTGTTTCTGCTCCTTTTCTAAGGCTATTTATGTTGAGGCATTTTTAGTAAGCACCTATTTAAGCTTATTCTTTTTGGCTTTTTTAATATTTTTCCTTCAGAATATGGGTTGTGTTGCATCGTGTATGGGCATTCTTTATGATGTGCCACCAGAAACCTTGTGTCTGACTTGGCTATTTTCCAAACCTATCGTTCTATGATAAGTGAACATTATTCAGGTAAAATATGGTTTATTATTTAAATATTAGTTTGTGTTTTCACTGTTAAAAGTAAATGAAAAGCTTTTCAGAGACGGTTTAATTTCGCAAAGGGGTATGTGCCTTTACCTTGTATTGTTAGACATGCAAGAGATGAGATGCCTGTACCAGCAGGCAGGCTGAAAGCACAGTAGTATTGAGCTCTATCCACTGGAATGCATGTATTAAGAATGAGGCTTAGTGCGTGCCTAACCTCTGCTTTTCTGTCCCTTTGTCAGAGGCTGTGTGTGCTTGTCTATAAAAAGTAGGTCACAGCCTCTGTAATGCACAACTAGCATGTGTCCAACAAAAGTCCTCCGAATCCCCCAGTCTCTATTTCACACATACATGGCAGCACGCACAAATATGGCTCCCTGTTGGTTGTGTGACTGTAGCAGAAATCCCATATAAAGTTGTAGTTTTGGGTGAAATGCCTGTGTATATCATGTCTTTGTCAAGAATATTAACACAGCATAAGCAATGTTAGGGTAAATTTAGTCACATATAGTGTTATCACATCTCTACTAAAATAGTTGTTGAGATATTAGTGAGAATAGAAAGCAGATGCAATGTGGAGAGATGTCAGGCACATTTAAAGAGGAAGGTAAAATAAATACAATTCATAAATTTGACACCATGAGATTGTAAGAACCAGCCAAACTTAATTAAAAATAAATCTTAAATGGCATATTAACATCTGATTACAAAAGCAAAATTAGAAACAGTCAGATTTGTCTTATTTAATATTTGTTTCTCAGTAATGGCTCTTTACACAAACAGCTAGTGTTTTGACCTTTTCCTCACCTTTGTATAAATTACTTTTTCTTCTCATTCCCCCTTAATCTATTAGTCTCCTTCCGTCCAGCCCTCTTTGTGGCTCTGCAGCAGCAAGACCTGTTTCTGTACACCTCTAAGAGTTGTCTAGATCTTCTTTCTATCAGTGGAAACCAGGAAAACTAATCATAAAGCTTATTTTAATGCCAACAGTCTGGATACATGTTGTGTGTGTGCATTTGGGGGCTGGATAAACACCCTTGCATGCACACACACTCAGTCACACTCACACCAAACCCTCTGCCTCTCTCCTCCTCCCATACCTCATGTGATGCCAGTCACATGCTTTCCAGGCAAGCAGCTCAGTAAATCAGAGTCCGAGTTTTATTTTTAACTGCTTTAAATACTCAACCTGGTCTCATGGTTTGACAGAACTAGCGTACGTTGCTGGTGATCACTTGTTTTGTTGTCTTTGTTCTGATTTACCCAGTCACCGCCAATACTCTCCACATGCTGCTCACCTGAATTTTATCACAACAGGCCCTTTCTAACTCGAATTCCTAACATGCAGTTCACTGTCAGTCAGACTTATTATTTTAAAAGGTTGGACTGTTGCGATGGTAACAATTGTCAGTAGAATTTATTTTTTTCATGTGTAAAAAAATCTTAAATGGCATTATGTAAGAAAGGATGAAAAACTAAATTCATTATGCATCATTAAAAAGTTTAGTTGATCTTTAAAAAGGACCAATTTCACTGAGCACAGATTTTTTTCTTTCTTTCTTTTTTACTAGGTTTCTGGCTAGGTCTAATATGAGATGTTTTCATGTTGATTTTAGGTGCTTGAAGGGGAGGCTTGAAATGATCCTCTGCTTTAATACTTATTAGTTAGCGAAGAAGGGAATCGATAAGCTGAGTTTGCAAGTATGCGTGAAGTGTGTGGTAGTGTGTGCTTCACAGAGTCTGGTCCTGTGGTAGCTCTAATAGTGGCCTGTTTTCACAGCAAGATTTTGAAGCCATAGTTTAGAAGAGAGTACTAAACGTGCCAAGACTGAACTAGTGTTCCAACTTCATCTACATCTGAATAAATGGCGTCAAACAGATGTTAATATTTATGAAGGATCACCTGAAAGAATCCAATTTCCAACATCAGAACTGAATGCTGCTCAGTGCTGATAACTCTCTTTCCACTCATATTTCTACAGACGGGTTAGGACCTCGTCTTCAGAATCTATCTAAAAATAATTTTGTAATTTGACTAAAGGAAGCATTTATGTGAAGTGATTTATAGCTTCCTGTAAAGCAGGGGTCCTCAAAGTCGGTCCTTGAGGGCCTGCATCCTGCACGTTTTAGTTCTCCCCCTGGTAGTACCAACAACCTCTTCAGCATGCCAGTGTTCTTCTCAGGCCTTCTAATGAGCCATCATTTGATCCAGGTGCGTTAAAGAGTTGCCATCAGAGCTGTGTTTGGCAAATGCAAATGTATAAATGTATGTGTCAGCAAAATAATATTGGAATCAGTGATGTGACGTATTATCACATCACTAATGTGATAATACATCACTGATGTGATATAGTATGTCCCGTATTAGGGGTACACATAAATTGACTGCAGTATCACATTAACATGATAATATTACAAAACCTCTTTTTAAAACTCCATCATTGGCATTAACATTGGTATGTTAACGCCAATGATGTTATTGGCATTAACATCATTATCGGTTGATTTTAATAAGAAAAAAATTCAATGTCAGTATAAGTCCGATAAGTAAAATTGGGTAGATATTAATAGCTTATGTATGTATCCATTTGTTGTTGTTTATGTTTGTGTTTCTCTAAGTGGAGGGGGGAGAATGTTGATGTAAGTTTTTCTGTGATCACAAGATTGTGGTGTTTTTTTACTGAAGCAGAGAAAAAATGTCAGTGGTCTGGTCGTTTTTTGCATTTCAAAAGAATGGGGAGATATATTAAATCCCGTTTATTAGTCACAATTACATTGTTAATATCGGTATCAGCCCATATTTTTATATCCGTGCATCCCTAGTATTATATCTTTCTTCCTGCTTCACGTAGTGTGAATATATTGTTTCAGTTTTTTGCATATAGACTGTTTGCACAGAACTAGCAACTGTGCACCGTAGCCAATCATTAGTGGTTTTGCTTTTATTTTGACTGTAATCTTTCAGCAGTGAAGCGCAGAGGGTAGATGTCGGTGAGTTCGATTTGGTGCAGATGAAAGGCTAAAATTCTTGTAATCTCAGACCTCTACTGCTTTTCCTCACAGCTCCACTTCTATCTCCTCCTTTTCTTCCAAAGCAGGGTTTGTTCCTCAGGAGGGATTAGTGTGAGCAGCAGATCTGAACTGGGAAGTGGGGCCTGCCAGTCACATTACATAACTCGCCCCCGCTACTGCGGCTCTGCCTGGCCTGGCTGGAGCGACGACCATAAAAGCTTTGTTTTCCCAACCTTCCCTTTTTCCTTCCCCTGTGCTGCTCCTCCCCCTTCCCTTAGAGGCAGACTGCATACTGATGTTTTATAGAAGCAGTGTGTTTGCAGGGAACAGGCGAACCTCTGTGGCTCGGAGTGTGGAGGAATACGCTAATAGCCAGTTGAATGGCAGGGAGCTTACATCTTAGGCAGGGGAATTTCAGATCTACTGTTGGTCATACAATTTCAATCAAATGGGTTGCAAGGAGATGCAGCACTTGGCTTTATTGCCTGCCAAGGGTTTGGATTTCAGTATGTCCAGTGATTGCACAGAGGCTACAAGTTCATTCTGTGTTGAATTTCTCAAGGTTGACAGCCTGTAAGACAATGTGAGAAAGAATTCCCCTGTTGGCTGCTGCTTCTCCTCTTTTTTTTTTTCTTTTATCTCATCATCCTCATTCTCATAGAGTAGAGCTTGCTCTTTCTACCTGGGAGTTTAGCTCTGTTAGTGGAGTTGGAGTCCAAACAAAGCATGAATCTTTACTTAGAATTTGATTGTTGCATAGTTGTGTTGCAGTTTCTGTAAAGTTCATTGGATGAAAGCACTCACTGCAGCTCCATGAGTTCTCACTCTACAAACAAGGCTGTGAATCCTACACATTTAAGTATTACTAGATAATTATTTTTCCCTTTTTGCAGATGGAGAATGATTGATTGGTAGGTACTGTCTAGCATCTAAAATACATGGCAAAGCATAGTCTTGTAAATGGTAGCTATTGATGTTTAAACAATTTAGGCCCATAACTGCTTGAAATGTTGGTTTTCTTTGAATCCCTTCAACTAGAAGCTTGTGTTTGAAAAATGGGTGTGAGATTATAAAATAGTCCTATTAGTTGCCATTCTGCATCGCACAAAACTAATCTGACACAACACATCTCAATGTGATGTAGCTTGAGTCTTATTTGCTTTTAGGCTTGTCAATATAATTTAGACTCCTTCATTACCTTTTTTATCTTGAAATGAAAAAAGAACATCATTTATGTAACCGCATTAATTGGAGTAATACTGCTCGTTATGCCGGTTCACAGTAAATATGCAAATCAGGTAATCATCCGGTCCCCTCTAAAATGTAAAAACCAAGATTGTCAAGGACTCTGAGTCTCTGGCTTGCATTTGTATACAATCTTGGCTACATCTCTGCATTTGGAAATGGGATTGGGTGTTCTTTCACTGCATCAGTCGAGAGCCAAGTTCCCATCAAAGAGTAGGTGCTACACCAAAGACTGTGTTTAGATGTGATGGCTAATTTTAGAGCTGCTAGGCCCTTGTCCAAGGTGGTGGAGGATAAGATAACATTGAAGTAGCCCTCCCTCCCTGCACGATTGGGTTTTGTTTGTATACCCAATAACTCTCATTCAGCCCCCTGTGGATGTAGTGAACAAAGACCTGTTTGTATGTTTACAAGAAAATCCTATTCATGCTTTCACCTCTCAATGAGTTTCAGAGCCCACTGAGGATTTGACAGCTGCATGTATGACCTAATAAAAAGCCTTTCAACATATCACAATGTCATGTGAACATGCTAGTTTCATATTTCAATAAGTGCGTTGGACCTTTTCTTCTTCTTTCTACCAATGAAAATGCTAGTGTACATGGCTATAATCAAAACCTTTTCCAGATATTAACGGATTGCTTTAAAAGCTTGTGATTCCTCCCATTTTGGTTGGTGTCTCATGGGGCCAATATTTGTTTGAACTTGACGATTATTTTTTCTCTTTCAATGGTTATAGTATCACAATTAAGTATTGTGATTAAAATGTCAGTAATAAACCAAAATATCGCAATTGAGACAAATCTAAAAGGAAATGTGTAGCTTGCCATATGTATTTGGTGTTAAAATGTTTTCAAAAAGTTTAAAAAGACTTTTACAAAATCGGGCCATAAAAAATAGTTTTGTGTAATAACATTAAGGCATGCACGCACACACAAAACTACTAAAATACTTGGTGATGTACTCATTGAACACACATGTAGCAGAGCTGTCCCAGCCAGGCCTTTCTCCCCTGTCCCTCTCACAGCCACAGAGCAGTGACCTTGGTTTCAAGTAGCTATACTCTGTTAGAAAGCCAACACCTCTCTGGGGATGGGCTGACCTTGTTGTCTGACACACTGTAAGTCTGCACGCCCCTCTGTGTCTCTGTCTTTTATTCACTCACTGGCACATCAGTAGCTGTAACAAGTCATTCTGCCTCAATTTCAGTGTTTCGATATTGGAAAACTGTCCTGTAAGTGAGCAAACATCTTTGTTTTGTAGATTAAACACAAAGATATAGAAACTGGACGTTGAGCAGGTTAGGGCCTCTCCCTAACCAGGTGTCTCTTCTTTAGACTTCTTGTTCTTTCAGCAACGGCATACTCTTTTTATGAGGATGTGAAGCAGTGCACGTGTCTCGCATCCCACTCTTTATGGCCATGTCTTTTTTTTATTTCTTGCAGTTGTGTGTCTGCATGCAGTGAGTGAGTGAATGGGTTGAGACATGCTTATCCACTTTGTTCAAGCCTTACAGGTGGATAGTTATTATAGAATAGTTTCCCCCTCTATTATAATGGTTCTGCGTCTCTGAAACAGCAGTAGCACTGTTTAAATAAACCATCCATGGTAACTGTAAACTGCAAAGAGTTAAGGCATAAAAAAAAAATTAACACCATTTATTTTTTAGAAACACTTTTGGCCTGCAATACTTTACTTCCTCTATAATTCTATGTCCTGTAGGATGATGTATCAGAATGCTCTTTTCCCTGGTGGACTGTTTGTTTTCTCACATACAACTGTGTGCATCTGAAGTTATAAATGAAATTAGAGTTGGAAAGAAAGTTGTGGGGATTTTATTTGGTTGCTTAAAGTCTGAAAGTCTTACATACAGTCACCAATGGTTTACTTTTTGTTGCAAAAGCCTGAGCTGGTCGATTAAGACCTGTTGGAATCTGTCTTATTTCCTTTCCTCAATCATTTACACAACACCAGAGCCTCTTGTTGCTTGGTGGACTTCTTTACAAATTGCATATATTCTTTGGGATGTTTGTTGTGACAGTAACTCCTATATTATGTACATTTTATTCAATCTCAGTCCTCTTATCACACTAATATAAATCAGTGATCTGCAGTGTAATTTCCTTACTTTTAAAAGACTTTTAAAACTGTTCTCTAAATATGAACGATATGAAATTGATACTAATGCTGAGTACTTCAATAACTATGTTGATAATCATCAACCCATTGTTTCATAACCATTTTTGCTTCTTTTGTGACAATATCCACACCACTCTGTAAGCTTGAGTCTCTTAGCCATTAAAATTTCCACCTTGTCGGCATCAAGGGCAGTGAACGTATGTCCAGCTAAGCAAAGGTGGTGGCATCAACTAAATCACCTATTGGTTACCTAGCAAACAACCTGTTGAGTAACTTGTACAGCAGCGGTTTCAGGTTTCGCCACCATGCCTCATAACTGCTTAAAAATAAAATGGTGTGGGGTGAAAGGAGAAAATAAATACAACCTGCGTGGAAACAGTGGATTAACCAGGAAAGGTGATGTCTCATGTTTCAGACAGTTAAAACACAAAAATAATTGATAATCATCTATCGATTGATGTAAAACCCTCATTGTTTTTCAGTCATGATAATGTCCTGCTCTGGTATGATCTTTGGAGCCTGAACTTTCAGACGCATCATTGGTTGGGAAACATGAGGTTGCACAATCACTGGTCAGTATTTGCAAATCTGCATCTTTTTCTTGCTTTTTTATTTAGTAGTTTTTTTGTTAGATTGGCTTTGTTTACGTAGAAATAGCTGAGCTTTTCATTATTAAATGGTCATGTTTCCCATTTAACAGTGTGTAACTTTGCATGGAGTTTGAAGTTGATCTCAGCACCATGTGCACTAGGGTTTGTATAATCACATTCTCAGCCCAACCAATATGTAAGCCCATAAGTTCATTTAAGAGTATCTAGAAGTTTTTCACTGCTTTAGATAACAGAGGACATTCCTAAAATTAGACTTGTCTTAGTTTTACTGTGTACAGACTAATTTTACCCATGTGTTTATACTTTGTAACAAGCTGCATGTTGTATGAAAGCTAGTTTAGGGCCAGCAGCTAGGAAGGCAGATGAAACAGATGGACCTGTTTGGACATAACCGTTCCCATGCCACCGTATTCTCCCAGCGTTTTTCCACCTGCATAGCTCTTTGCAGATGACATCAAAGGGAGCAGAAGTCTGTGTTGAAGTGTGTGTGTGTATGCTTATACTACAAAAAAGGGAAAATGGACATAAACCCAGGACAGTGAAAGAAGTCTTGCCTAAGCAGAATTTTGCTTACAGGCCGTGTTTCTGCCTCTGTGCTGCCTGTCAGGATCCACTCTGCCTTCTTTCTCCAGCTCGATCTCCCTCTGGTGCACTCTGCTGTCTGATCTCTCAGCCAAAGCAGCACTTTTATTTTTTTTTCTTCCGGCGAGTGTTTTACCTTTCCTGGTATATACTGTACTGTGGAGTCATTGCAGCTTGTTAGATCCCATTGCTTACTTATACACAAGTGTTTTAACCTCCCAGGCGACGGTCTTGTTGCTCTGAATATGTTTGAGTGTTTGATGTTTCATTAGGGTAAAAAGAAACTTTTTTAGCAGATTTTATTCTTATAAACTGTGCAGTTATCAACTCTAGATTAATTTTACACCTTAACCCTACATTGGCTAATACAGTAGCATGCCACCATTGTAAAACTTATTATGGAGGCTACAGCAGTTGAAACTTGAGCTGTGTAGAAAGCAATGTATTGCTTAGTGATTACAGCCACAAATTTTTGTGGTCAACACTGGCATGTTTCAGATGCACTGTCACCTTTCTTATTTTGCTAGTTGATGTATGTTTCAGGAAACTTCAAGAGAAAATTATTTACCATTTCTGGCATTGTTGTTTTACATCTATACTTCTGCCTGGCTTTGAAAGCGTGGTAACACTTGATTTTCCAATAAAAGCTTCACCATAGGTGATATAAATTAATGTAGTGGTATCAGAATGACATAGTATCATTGTAGAGTCTGTAATGACTGAATATGCACATCAGATACCATCTAGTCTGTCTAAAGCAGAACTGCTGTAGGTTATGTATTCAAATCATTACCTCCAGACCCAATTTCAGAGCATTCAGTCCAACATGTAAAAAATATTTTTCCCTTTTCAAATGAAAGACATTTAATTAGCAAAAATATAGGGTCCTTATCTTCAAAGAATATGCATTAAAATATATGAATATTTAATATTTAATTTTTGAATGAAACAAACAAGAAATGTTTATATGTGTAGAAACTGTTTTTTATGGAGTTGACAAATGTTTACTTTCTTGGCTAGGCAGCTTGTAGCGGCCAGGAGAGGACTGCTCTTGTAGTTTTCCTCTGAAAGCAGTGAGAATTAAAAACATCTCCAAAAAGCCTTCCTCATGCTGTAATAATGTTCTAAATAACCTACATTTAACAGTTTGCTCTTTAGTTGTTGAAATATTCCTGCGATCAATGAACAAACAACAAATTTTTTCATCAGAGCACTAACTGAATGTAGTTTTATTGTTTTCATTTTAAAACTTTAACACTAAGTATTTATACAAATCTTTATGAAGGTAACTCATTAGGTCTAGAAATCTTTGAGCCCTGCAACATAAACGTTAATACGTTAAGCTGAAGGAAGATAAAATAAAGAAACCATAAAACTGACCTATTTGTGACATTAGTCCAGATCTCAATCTCAAGACAACAGCTTTTACTGCTACTTTAATTACATTTTCAGTGTATTTTTATACTCTCTGTCAGGATGGTTAATGAAGCAATCACCATTATGATGCATTTGAGGTAAAACGCATGGAAATGGGCTGTACATCCAAGTATGTACATCCGAGGCATTTGAGAGTCACATCGTTGGTAGAGGAGTGCTGAGTTCTGGTTTAATGGAGAATCAATGAACGATGAGTAAAGTTTCTGGAAGACTCTCCCTCTACTCTAACTACTCCAAATAGAAAATCCCAGGGAAAGATCAATATAAAGTCTCCCTGTTTTACTGAAAAAATAAATTTTGTGCAAAAAGAATGTTTTTATTTTTTTCAACTTTGCATTGTATTTACATTTTTTTTTTACCTGTTCTGGATTTCTGCCTATAGTGAGCAAATGTGGGCTAATGAACAGATGTAATCAGAAATCTTCCTTCCAGACTTCTGTTTCCACCAACAGTCTGTCCATTGTCACCACACCGACTCCTGCTGCTGTCGACCTAAAAAAGTGAGAACAGATTATGGAATAAAGGTTAGCAGAACAGAGACATCTGTGGTTTTCCCCAGCCCTGCGTGACTTTCACTAGAGTTGTCATAAGTGTTATTACTCATTTAGCTAATTCAGAACAGCAAATTCATAATTTGTGGGTTTCTTGTCGCAACTATCAGTTATTAATTTCGCAAATCCTTCCAAAGAATATTTTAGATTTTACTTGGTCATAAGTAGGAGAACGTTTTAAAAATGCCATAATGAGATGATTAAAACACAACATGGAAAATGCACACGGAAGAGGTGACCTCACAGGGGATGATCTTCAGTAGTCCAATGGTCTGTAAAACCTTTTAAAATAGGTAAAATCAGAGGACTGTTTTAATAAATGACTTTCAGACAATTATGAGAATTGTGTCTTAACCTTCACTGCCTTGGTCTTATTGTTTTCAGACATGTAAATTACTATAAAAAAGCAGTAATAAAGGCTTGAGAGGGAAAAATATGTGATTTAGAGACACCTTTTCTGTAGGTATTTTGTAAGATCATTGATTGCACTTAGGCACACAAATCACTAATGAGATACAAAGTAAGTTTTCAGGGAGTTTTCCACAGCGGTCATCAGTATAGCTCTGCTTTTGTTTCTTCTGCTGTTCCCCTTCTAGTGGAGCTTGCCTCTTTTGTGACCTTTGACTAATGTAAGTGCATTGCTGCGGCAGTCTCACAAGTTCCACGCCCTTGATATCAGGCTTATATCAACATATTTTTAGATATGGAACAAAGCTGTCTTTGTTGCTGAACGAGCAGATATTTTTAATTCTCTACATGTAGGTTATGAAATTGAATATTGTTGCATATAGCCGCTATAACCCATCTGTCTGCTGTTGACTACTTTATCCAAGTTACTTGCGCTTTTGTTTTGCCAACATGGATGCATAATGACTGAAACCAAACTATCACTGCAACATCAACAGACTGAATGCTACACTGTATACAACACACTATGGACCAATAGTATGTGCATAAATCGGTTTTCTTATTATTTTTTTACATAGTTAAAATGGGGATTTTGGTATTGTAGTCGGACCTATAAATGGATAAAAAAAAATCTAGAAATTCCTAGAATATTTGTTTAATTGTTGGCTGTGACCCTTCCAAGAAAAAAAAGTTGATTTTTCAGTTTAATTTTAGCTGCCTACATTTTCTAGCAATGTATTCTTTTTCCATCTCATTATTCAACATTTGCTCCAGTTGTGAGGGTTATATTTAGAAGCGTTGTTGGGTAGAGCAACACTCTATTGGTAGCAATGGTATTCAGTGGCTTATTCTGCACATGCCAGGCATGTTTAAACACTACTGTCCTGCAACTGCTTGTGTTTTCCTGAGTCAATCATTGTCCATTGTCTTTTTTTTTTTTTTGTATTACAATGTTTTTATTTATCCATTAACCTAGCGCCGTTCTTTCAGTTGCATTCAACTCTATAATAATGACGAGCAGAATATTTCGCATGCCCTTGTAGGAATATAATTTTTCTCCTGAGCCAGTAAAACGAGGCTGAGTGTGTAAGACTTGGTCACTGGCCTGTGTCTACAAGACAGAGATTGTCAGAGGAGTTTTATGGGAAAACCACAGCTTATGCTTTATTGAAGCAGCAAAGAAGTACAAAAATAGTTGTTTTGTTTGGCTTTTTTTGTAAGATAGTTGCTGAGGTATTACGTTATTGGCTAAATCCAGTTGATCTCACTGAATATTTCTCACTCAGCCTAAACAAAATCACATTGGTTTGTGGATCAATGACTTCAATTAATGCACCACTATCTACCTTCGGCAGTCAGTATAGGTTTATATTATCACTATATATTTAGAATGCAGATTACAGATATTGTTTTCTTTTTTCCCACCATGTATATCCAGAAGGGGAGAGTGACTCACACTCATCCACCCTCCCATTTAGAGAGTTTATGTGCTTGTTAGGAGCTGGTAGCTTGTTTGTGACAGTGATGTGTTCAGATAAGACATTGGAGGTGTGTTTACTGTCTATTTTATACCCTCCATCTTTTTCTGCTGCTCCTATTCACATCTCAAAGCTTCAAACTCGCCCACAGAATGTGCTTAGTTGGATATAGTACTTTTATTTTGTGAATAATATAATGACTCATAATCCTAAACTCAAGAGTTAAACAGTGAAGGCCAGATGAATAAACACATGTGGAAATGCAACTCCTTTGTTAATATAAATGATTACAAAACATGTAATCTCCTGGTGGCATTAAAAGTTAAGTCTGTGTTTATTTTGCTTGTGCAAGATAACTGGAGTGCACAAGCAGTCAAAACAACGGTCAGAACTACTCATCTCAAACTAATGGGTAGGCGTTTTCTGCCTTTTGACTTTGAGCATTTATCATGTGCTTCCTTTTTTCCAATGATAGTTCCATATTTTAGTTTCTGTAGCTGGCAAATAGAGTGAAAAGTTTGGATGTGCAGATTTTGCACCACTACACTATTTTGGGTCTGCACTGGCTTACCGTGTTACAGACATTTTTATTGTAGTTTGAAGTGCTGACGGAGCTCTGTGTGGCCGTCGGGCTGTCTAGGCAGTGCGTGTAACATTTCACCTGACTGTCCTGAACATCTGCCATATGCTTAACAGAGATAAGCACCTTGTTCTTGCTAGAAGTTTCTCCTTCTATTAAATGTCTGTTCAAAAAAACGTTACACCCTGCTCCTGGCTGACACATTTTCCGTTTGAGGCACAAAAGTTTCATATTTTGAAAAGAATGTCATGTCGATGTGAATGCTGCTGAGTTGTTCTATGATCCCAGCTGTAGTTAGTGAAAGCACACATATTCCCATCATCTACCAATGTGGTGTGAGTGATAGAAATAATGATTAGGATAAGTATGTTTGTGTGTTTATCGTCAAACTAAAAGATCTTTAATCACAGCTAAAACTGTCCTCTGATGTGGCTACAAATCTGACTTGGAAAAGAACGTTTTGTTGTTGCTTATACATATCACACCTCAAATGGCTGAGGAGAGAGTTGGGATATTTAAATGAGTGAAACAGGAGAAGTGATGGACTCTTAACTTCCAACAAACAGATGCTAGAGTTCTATTTTTTCAGCTTAAAACTATCTTCCAATATTGTTATCTGTTATTTGTCTTTCATCCCTGGCTTTTATGGTTTGTCTTTCATTTGACCATTCTAAATATCTATTAATCTAAATTTGTTTTATACTCCTTTTTGTCTGGGAAATCTGCTTCATTATTAAACTTATCTCACTTTATTATTTTAAAGCATTTGTACTAGGCCAGGGGTCGGCAACCAGTGGCTCTGGAGCCACAAGTGGCTCTTTAGCGCCGCCCTAGTGGCTCTCTGGAGCTTTTTC
>CAEGAG010080015.1:0-95145 GCA_903067065.1 Brachyrhaphis terrabensis | reverse complement strand
GTGCCTGGTATGTTAACATAACATATTAAGAGTTATTCAGATAACTATAGCATAAATAACATGCTAACAAGTTTACCTTCGTCCTCAGTGTTGCTGTAAACAGCTCGGTTTACTTCTCTACCTCTCCGAAGGTAGAATAACACAGGCCTAGAGCGCCCTCTTGCGGTTTAGTGTGAAAATAACATGTGATATGATATAATGATGTGTAAATTTCCACACATAAGTCGCTCGGGAGTATAGGTCGCACCCCCGGCCAAACAATGAAAAAAACTGCGACTTATAGTCCGGAAAATACGGTAATTACTTTTTTACATAACTAGTTAACCCTCTTCGAATTGTTACAAGTAGTAAAAACAAAAAAAAGTCTCAGCTGCCCGTAAAGCTGAGACTTTGATTCTGATTCTTTCCCATCTGAAAGAATCAGATGGGATTCTTTCTTACTATCTTGATTCTGGGGGGAAGCATCTTGACCCTCAGGTTTTTACATATTTCTATATGAGTTTTTTTTTTTTTTTCTTTTCTTTTAAACAAAACCGATGCACAAATAGTCAAGATAAATGTTTTGTGGCCTATAAAGCTTTATATAATGTATAGGAGTTCAGGACATTATTTGTTCTTTTTATTCTAAAATTGTTTTCTATTTATAAACTGGTAATTGTCATGGTACGTTTTTGATTAAACTACTCTCAGTTTGGAAATTTAGAAGCTATTGTTATGTTTTACGATATGCTATATATTCTGAAATGTTATGAGATTGGTTTTCCTGCTTGCCTATTAAAAAACGTTAGCATATTTTTGGTTTAACTTTTATATATTCAGATTTTTTTTGTGCTCTGGGATATTCTTTGTAGTATTTATACAAGTCATGTTTGATTAAATGTGTTTTATGGGTTTTTTTTCTAAAATCAAATTATGCTTGTTTTGTTTGCTTTACGCTGAAGTCATTTGCTTGTTTCAGGCCCACCATTTTTTCTTTTTTTTTTTCTTTTCTGATGTACACAACAACAGGCCAAATGCTTCCAACCGGACCACATTATTCCCTTGACTCCTCCTGGGTCAACAAACAAAGTTCTTGAGTTTTTGCAGACCTGTTCCATTATCATCCTCTAAACAACCGAGTTTCAGCTCTTCTCTTTCAAGAACCGTTGCCTAAGTTCTCAACACAAAACAAAGTCAGCATGCGAACCTACTGGAAGTAGAATTGGTGATTTGCAGTTGCTCAGACACAATTACCAAATGTTTAGAAGATCCCACAGGGCATCAAACTGCACACAACCTACATCCTCATGCAGCCACACACACACACTTACACACCCCTAACTTGTTTATCCTTCCATGCAGAACAAGACACGGTGCCTTGCAAGCACTTAATCAAACAAAAGTAGACCCCTCCCTCGTGTGAGCACTGACCTGATGATGAACCATTTATTTTCAGCTACTAAATGGGAGCTTAAGGACCAGCGCCTTCATAGATATATACCCAGAAACTACTAAACATTGTATAAAGGGGTGAAATTAAAGATTTTCTTTAAGAATCATAAGATTAAAGTATAGCAGGAGCGCATTTGTCTTCCGACCAGAAATGAGACGCTTCGTTTCTCTTATCAGGCAGAGCTCAGATCTGGTGAGGGGAGAAAGTGTTCTGCTTAGGATTGAGCCATGGATATGAGGGGAGTGGGGGAGGGGGGGTCACATGGCAGCTTTGTTAAACTTTAAGACACCCTCGAAACTACACAACCTCCACCGCTCCTGCCCCTCCTCCTCTCCTGGAGTCCGTGGGGGTCTTATCTCCTGTGGATGTGGGCTCCTCTGGCCCTCACTAAAAGCCGCGTGTTGACATTCCTGCAGGCCGAGCCTTGTGCAAACACACCAGACCCCACCAGATGGCCAAACAAGGCAGAGAAGGACTGAGATGTAAAGGATGTGGAGGAAGATTGACAAAAGAGGGGGAACAAAATCATTGGCTTGGTGAAAATCGCATTTACAGCCAAAATGTCAATTTATCAGCCTGACACATGGTCAAAAGGCCTTCTGTTTAACTCTGAGGCAAATTACGTTCTGAGTCAAATGTTTTCCTTAACAAAAGCTTCCTAATTTAAAATCCAATATGGTCGGTTACCTATGAACAAAAGACAAGTTTTAAAGTTTCTGAACATGTCAGATTTTCTCTCCCTCATTGATACTTAAACAGTTTCTACAAGTTTATCATCATTATAATTAAAATTGAAAAGCTATATGAATTATGAAAAAAATCATTTAAAAAAGTATATATTATGTACATGTCATAAACATATATTATATTGATTATTTTTATCATTATGAATACTCTGGCTGTTTTTAGAGAATTGCACCCAAGTATAAAAGCTCGGTTTAGTGGAAGGAGAAAGTGTGGTATACACAACATCAGAAGTCTCCTACCTTAGACTTGGAGGAAAAGAACAATACCATTGGTCCAAGGTACTCTATTTAAATAAGTAGAGTTTACATTTCATTTGGAAATCTGGGATCCATTCTTAGTCCAGTGTTTGAACTAAGAATGGAGAGCCACAGAACATGAGCTGCTTGAGGTCCAACACCAACACCAGCACATCTGCTGGTGTTGGTCTACTGTGGTTTCTGAAGTGCACAGTCAACGCAGACATCTACCAGGATATTTTAGAATTGCTCATGCTTATCTTCTCACGAGCATTATGGAAATGATTATTTCAGTTTACAGATTATTGGGCACCTCCCCACTCTGCCAAACGTACCAAAACCTCCTGTAATGATCATAGTATTACAGGCTTGATTATGTAACCTGCCAGACCTAACAATGGAAAGAAGATGAAGGCCATTATCTAAATACCCTGGACTTTACAGTCCACCTCAGCAGCGCCACAGATTGCAAAAGTCTTCTGTAATTTTAAAATTTTCCGATAAACTTAATTGTGGCTTTTCATTCACTGACAAGCCATGATCATCAAGATAAACACAAATAAACAGCATAAGTGTATCACTCTTCATGTAATGAATCAATTCAATACACAAGTTTTCCTTTTTGAACCCCGTTGCTGTTCTGAATTTAATGAACTTGATTTAAACTATTTCACTGATGGGAAAATTGTCTTGTTTCACTGGCAAAAGTACTTTTTCATCAGTATTAAGGAATTATTCACTTAAAGCAAGTTTCTATGTTTTGCTGAAAACTTACTTGGAAGTTAGTTTTGTCTCCGTTCAAGTGCACTAAAATATTTGCGCTAAATACTTACAGTAGTAAGATTTTATGTTGTTGCAGTGTACAATTTCAGACTTTTCATGACAACCTTGCAGAAGCCTTAGTAAATTTTCCCTAAATTATGAAAAGTGTTTAATAATTTTCTGATATTTACAATAATAATGTGAGGAAGAAATCTGAGATGTTTTGAAAAGCCGCCTCCTTCAGACTTCCTCCCTGAAGACATGCAGAGTTAAGAATTAAGGGTCAGCAGGTTAATCTTTGGGCCATTAGACGACCAGAAGTCATCCAAACGAAAACTAATTTAAGGGTCCGGCTGAGTGCGGTGGGTCATGTTTATCAGCTTAGAAGAAGAAAAATGTCTCTCAAATTAAATGAAGATATAAAAATTAAATAAATGTTATGCAGATTTGTGTTGGATTTGCCCCTAAGGACAAATGCCCAAATCTTATCCCATGTTACAGGATGTACTACATCAAATAAATGCAGGGTAATCTTTGAAAGCATCTTCTGAAAAAAGGACAGTCCTAATCCTCTGTTTGGTGTCCATGGAGTTCAGCCCTCCTTATGTGTACCATCAGCCTACAGCACAATAGACAGTCATTCCAATAAAAGTCTGAAAGCCAGTGTGGATATCCGGCTCTCTTTTTCTCCAAACTATCCCTTTAATGGTTTATCCCGCCACCCTTTCTTTTTTTTCTTTCCCAATCCCCCTCCATTCCTCCATATTCTATGGAAAAAAAAGGAATGTCTCCGACTGAGTTTTCACTCCCAAGTCCTTTTTTCATGTTCCGGAAACATGAGGAGACACGTCTACTGGAGGGGATGAACCTGCTGGATGAGTGTGTTTGTTCAAAACAAGCTGCACCTTGGTGATAGATAGAGGGGTCTCTGGGTTCATGCTAAAAAAAAAAAAAGAAATCAGTCTATAAAACACATTTCCTCACTAAATTACAATTTGCTGCTGCTTGCAGCTGCTTGTGCTCCAAATCATAAAACCATGATTTTTATGGATACTGTAGCTTCCTTCATGTCAGACTCACATATTTAATCATAGTGATATTTACCAGAAAGAAAAAAGGTAAAAGCATTAGCTATAGACAATCACAAATTAAAAAGTGATTGAAAGTGAACATCCAGCTCTTCTGTATGAACTCCTGTGGTTTGGACTGAACAAAGTTTGGTCAGATAGCTATGAAATTAAATACAGAGATTTATGTTCAACCACAGAGGGAATTTCAGTTACTTTACTGACTTATTGATGTTTCAGACTGTGTATTCAGCAATTTTAGTTAGAAATACTTTAGTCTACTGCTAAGCACAAAAATAATCATGCCCCCAGCTGATTACGGTTTTAAATGACTTACCCAAGACAAGCACCTCCTAAAAGATCACAAAGCAATGTCAAATCAGTATCAGTTTAGAAAATATATATATTCATCACTATTTATTTAGAATTTATTTCATGTTTTTAATCATGGACTTTGTGAAAAATTATTAGGAAAGATTAATTTTAATTTTATCAATTAATGGGTAATCCAAAATAGTAATAAACCTTAGATCTGAATATTTAGGAAAGTAAAGGCGAGGTTTTTGGTTTCTGAAGAATGTAGTCACAACTATTGAGCAATAAGTAATTCTATAACTAATCAATAAAAGTAAATCCTAAATTTGCAAGTAGACATTTAAAAAAATATATTAATAACTAAGCTTTCCCCATAGGCATAAACATGAAATAATATGTCAAGTCTAACAAACAGGCCTAGATCGATTATGATATGTGTTTATGCACAATTTTGAGTGTGTGTCTAAGTTGGAAATGTTTTCATTGTTACTTACACATAAAATCAGCTATAACATCCTCTGCAGCATAATCTACTTTTTAGATTTTTAACATATTGTATTTTTTTAATAAACTTTCTATAGGAATTTTGTGTCAAATTAACTGCTCTGCTTAATGTTAAAAATTCATGTATTCCTGAATTTCCCCTTTGCGGGACAATAAAGGCCGTTTCTATCTCTCCTATCTGCCACATGTGTAATGTTGTGCAGGGTAGACAAGCAGCCTCTAAAACAGAATATGGCCACATTTACTGCTGCTAATGAAACCCAATACCAGATCTGCTGTGATTAACTTAGATCAAATCAGGTAAATCAGCCGTTCGCTCTGCTGAATTAAATTTGTTCTGATAAGAGGAGATCAATGAGCCCATCCATGAACATATTAGGAACATATCAGCCAAAGACAAACCGTCTTTGGCTGATCCCGCAAATAGATCGCAATGCAAAAGGCCCATCAATACAATTACAAGTTTCCTTTTTCATTAATGGAATTGCTTCGACATCATGCCATGAATTAAACATCAATTTAAGTAGATTTAATCTGCATCTGTGCTGAGCTTTGCAGTTTTGCTTTCAATCTGGGCAATCCAGATGTGTTCACTTATAGCTCCTTAGCAGATTTATCCAAGTTCTTGGAGCCTAAAACATAAAATGAAACCAGAATGTACTGTTCAGTAATAATATGGGGTGTATCTTTTTGGCACGTGTACAGCAGGCGAAACAAAGTCAAAAGGAGCAACTCATAGTCTGAGACAAACACAGGTAAGTATATTTTCAACATTTATTCTTTGCAAATGCAGCATGAATTCCTGCAAAACAGCATCTTAATGTTGGTCCAGTAGAAAACAAAAACAAAAAACACTTGATTTAATACTTTGTTTTTCATATTTCAATTTTGTCCTGGGAATTTTGAGTTCATCTTTGTTTCAAATGAGGAAGCAGATTGCACATAGACATTTTCAAATTAGTCTTTTACTTATATATAAATATCCAAAGAATTTCATATCGCAAACCGCAGCAAAAAAAAAAAAAAAAAAGGATAGAAATGGCATCGATGTCTAAATACGAAAAGGATTAGATGACTATAAAATGTACAGTTTTAAATTTTTTTTAACTTAATATTCACATTCATGTATAAAACTTACAAAATCTGGATCTCTCCAAACTTCTAAAAATAGAACCTTTCTGTTAACTGCTGAAGGATTATTTTTAAATTACCATAAATTTAACGGATTATTCCATATCATCAGCATTAATGTAATCATTCCCACCATCTTGTTGCTGTTTTTTTTTTTGTACTTTTTTGATTTATTTTTTAAAATATGTAACTCAATAAATTAACATACTAGCGCAGTCCCTGAAAGCCAATACTTAACTGTGTTACTGAGAAAGTGTGTGCGTGTGTGTTTAACATAGGGTGTGTGAGGAGAAATATAGGACATTTGTCAGCATAACCTGCTTCATAAATGGGAGCAGGGTGTGGAGGTGGGGGTTGTTTCCAAGTCCATACAAAAAATAATTCATAGTAAATATATAATATATTTTTATACATATTTGAATATATTTACAAATATAGCCAGCACTTTTCATTACATTGTGAATTCTTTCTCCAGAATAATCAGGGATGTTTATCTAGAGAACTGGAAAAAAAAATAATGCACCAATATTACAAAATTAACAAGAAAAGTTTTTATATCTGCTCTCCTTGAATTCCTGTTTTGTTAGTCGGTGCTCCATATGTGAGTCCCTTTTTCCTATTCGTCTTCTAGTTTCATGTTTTCTTCTTCGTTTGTTTATTTTTCAGTTCATACCAGTCCACACATTCCTCCAGGAGTAAACAAGTCTTGGAATGCCAGCCACTGCTACTTGATCACCAAGCAAGTAGCGCTGAGGAGCTTCTGGGTAGGAAGATGAGAACCAAAAGATGAGAAAAAGCTGCGTGTTTACACGAGAGAGGAAGAGGAGGCCTCAGGGAATGTCAGTTCGTCCAGTCAGTAAGAAGGAGCTTCCGTAACACGCTCCGTCCCCTCCGTTAAGACCTCAAGTGTTCTGTGTTGGTGTGTGGCAGTGCTAGTCCCCGATCGGGTCCGTTTCAGAGAAGGTGTCTGTGCTACGTGTGTTCAGCGACTCTGAGGTTGGGGCAGGCCAAAAGTTAGTTCAGGGGCTGAGCCGGCAGAGGCTCATCTCTTGGCGTTCCCGTTGATGTGCTGGTACTTGGGGAGGCAGGGCTCATCCGGCAAAGGGTCGTGGGAGAACACAGAGTCGTCGCCGGAGGAGCAGGAGCTGCGAGTGTCAGGGAAGCTGGGGGAATACTGCTCCGTAGGAGCACACAGGTCCAGATATTCCTGAGGACGCAGATAGAGGAGAAAAGGAGTGTTAGAAAAAAATCTACATTTAGATGAACAAAAAAAAAGTGGCACAGGATCAAAAGCAAACAGGAGAAAATAAATTGAGAGCTGAAACCGGGTCAGCAAGACCCGGGACTTTCCAGAGGAGGATTGGAAAAGGGTGGGGGGTGAGAACAGTATCACCTTCATAATGATATTTATCTGAACCATACCAAATCACCCTGGGAGGATAAAAAAAAATTGAAAAGAAAAATAATCTTCAACTGGATACTGCATAAAAATATTTGTAGAAATAATAGGTAATAAATCGAATCTCAGGCTGCTGTCTGATCCAGCAGAGCTAATAAGAAAAGAAAGTTGACCTGATCACACAGCAGAGCAGTTCAACATGGGTTGGATGTTGAGAGCAAAACTGGCAGTTTATGTGGAACAACTGTGGGCCAACCAAGACATGGACCTGAACTGACAGGCAGGATAAGGAGAACACTTATTAGCTCTGAGGAAGCTGCAAAAATCCACAACTCAGGTGGGAGAGTCTGTTCACGGGGTAACCATTAGTCATTTATGGAAGAAAGTGATCTGGTCAGTTTACATAAATGTTAACCTTTCTGGCAAAGGCACAGGAAACAATGTGAAGCAGACTCCCTGCCTGAACATATACTGTCAAAAATGGCGGCAGTAGCATCATGCTTTAGGATCACAAGATGACGGGATTCGGCCAGCTGTTCTCAAGCCAAACATTGTAAACTATGTATATACTTTTCTGTAACAAAGGAACTGCTAGTGGATAACTACTAATAATATTTAAATTTTCATCTCCTAAAGAAGCAGAAAGAGGCTTCTATTAAGTTTTAGGAGCAGGATTGTTTCCAAAGTTTTGCAGGGAAGGCTGAACATCTGGAAGTTTTTAAAATTAAATTTAAAACTTGAGTTTTAAATTGATAATTAAGATTGAATTCAAGTCTTTTCCAGACCATGCATACAACGCATAATTCAACAAAATGTTTCTGAGTGAATATTAATGTGTTTAATAAAAGGCCTAGTCAAAGTCCAAATATTTAATGTGAATTCACGTGAGTTAAAAATTGATGATCGCAGAGGCTCTTCTTCAAATTCTACTGAGTTTTAGCTATTTGGCAAATAAGAAGGGCAAACATTTTATACTTTGAGTGTGATGTTACACTGTGTTAGTCAATCAGAAGAACAACGTATAGGAATACTTTAGCAGTCGTAGCAAAACATAATTTCCATGAATTCTCTTGGAAACTGGGGAACAATATATTGGCCCTCTACTGCATCCTCTCCCATAACTTCAGTCAAAACGGATCTGAAACCTGGCCCTGAAAAGCCTGACATAAACAACAGGAGATGGTTTGAAAAAGAATCAAGAAGCTGGCAAAGCTCAGCTAACCGCCATGAAAAAGGAAAGATGAAAACCTCCAGAAATCCTGTTATTAATTTTTGACTCAGTCCAGTCTTGTGAAGATGTTTGTGTCTGTTGAGGCCCCCTTTTTCCCCTCAGCTTGTCTTTAATGACTGTTACTGGGTCTCGTTGTGTGGATGAAGAGTTTTTGGGGTTTTGTAGAAAAAGAGCACTGGCTTCCATTTTCCCAGCTCAACACGAAAAGGCTCATATTACTAAAGATCTCCACATCTGCCAGCGGTTTGGGGTAGAGGTGAAGGAAGGGGGGAGAAAAAGGGGCAAGAAAGGGGAGCTTTATTACATTTCAAAAGTTCTAACTCATAGTTGGAGATTTTTGGCGTAAATACGCGAGGGTCTGACTCCAGAGCAGACACGTCTTGACAGCTCTCTATCGGTGGCCTCTTTTTGGGGAGACAAAGAAAGAAATGGAAAAAGGGCAACGAGGCATCAATGTGACGACTGGACTGCAGCAGCTATGCTGAGCAACGATCGGATCATCCAGTCATTTCTCAGCAATGGGCCTCATGTCAACCAGGCTCCATAAACTTTCTGGCAATGCTCAGCCAAACCTGGTATGGTCCTGCGTGTATCATATTTTGATGTTTCATCACAATTAAATGTGTGTTTGGAAGGAAGGTACATGATGCATGAATTGTGACCACCCAAAGCGAAGGAGTTAACAGAGGAGGTTCTGGAGAAGTGTGAAAACCAGCTAGACTCACCTCATTAGTGTTCAGGGTGAGGATTCGATCCAGGTCCTCCACTAGCTGCTTGAAGGTTGGTCTCTGCGATGGGATGGCGTGCCAGCAGTCCTTCATCATCATGTACCTGAATGAGGAGAAGATATCGTTTTCATGAGGAGTACACAATGGAATGATAACACTTGTACTTGTTCCCTACTTTTTGCTGGTGGACAATTTGTGTTGGGATAGTCGTTTCTGAATGCAAGTTCTGAGACTGGATTTTATTTAGGTGGATCAAAGTACAGAGGGGTTACACCAAAAGTATGTCACTTTTCAGCTTGCTATGTGTAAAACAATTTCAAAATGATGTTTTTTTTTAAGGTTTTGTTGCCTGTAGTGGCCATTATTTGAAAGTAGTTTGACAGGAAAGAGGGTAATGAGACATGCAGCAAATGTTGCTAGGCTGGGAGTTGAACCTGCGACCATTGGCACGAGGACTAAGGCCTCAATATATGGGTTGTGCCTTACCCCTGCGCCACCACAGTACCCCCCTAATGATGTTTTATTGTGAAGTTTATGTTGAACTATTTATTTAATTTCTGAATGCAAATTGTTGCACTAGATTTTATTCATCACTATCAGAGCAAAAATTAGTTGCACTGGATTTTACTGAAGGGTGGCAAACTGTATTCATCCAAATTTGGGAAAACAAAATGACTACTTCACTCCAATACAGAACTGTTCATTATTTTGTGGTAAACCAAGTGAGTAACCTCCAGATGATTGGGCCAAATTAGATATTTCTTTTTACGGCTGTCAATGTAAAAGAGGCTGACAACAAATTTATGTCACACTATTCCTATTTTTACTAGTAAAACGTTTTGTCACTTTACAGTCCTTATGTAAAATCCTTAGATATTATAATGGGGTTTGTTGTTGTAATATGAACAATTTTGAAACATGTAAATGCCTTTCTAAGGCACTGTAATGAGTCAAGAATACCAATATCTGATTTGTCTGCCATATTTGTGCATTTCTTTGTGTATTCCGCCTTTGTCTATTCACTTCCGAGGCCTTATTGAGAATTGAGACACTGTTGGTAAATGATCCCAGTTGTACAGATGCCTGACAGAGTCGCAGAGGCATTTATCATATGCAAACGAGTCTCTCACGGAGTCCCAATGCAACAATTAATGCTAATTCAGAATATGGATTGGTTGGAAAAGATTTGGATTTTGGTGAAAAGTGTTAAACTTACAGCTCATTGGTGCAGTTTCCAGGCTTGTCCATGCGATGTCCCTCTTTGAGCAGCTTGAAGAGCTCTTCTACAGGAATGCCAGGGTAGGGTGAGCCCCCTAAGGTGAAGATCTCCCACATCAGCACCCCAAATGACCAGCTAGTGGGGAAAACAGGAAATATACATGCTTTATTTGCAGAAAAGACGTGGAAAGGTGAGATTTGTATGCAAATCTAAAAAGAATCCTTTATATGGGAGCATTGGGACTACTTGGCAGATAATTTTCATCCTTTCAGCTGATTAATGGATAAAGGAAATGCAACACAGTAACATCAGTGGTGTCAATGTCCACTTTCTGTCCTCTAGTTTCTTGTGGTGCAAAGCCGCTGGCAGTGCTGCTCGACTCTGATCTCAATGACGCCTTTTGTGCCCAGCTGGCTGGTTACAGAGCCTGGCATTGTCCAGTCGCACCAAACCAAAGAAAACACTGGACCACCCACAGCAGACAAAAGAGAAATAATCAACAAAAGACGTCCAGAGGCGGAGGTGGTGACTACTAATTATTAACTGCTTCTTTGCCTCAACTTCCTGTTGTTGAGCTCCACTTCTCAAATGTTAACTCTTCCTTCAGCGGTTTCATTATTGATGCAAACTAAAGGAATGCATTATTTTGTGCAACCTAGTGTGCATTACCACAGACTTCAAGCATACTGAGCACATGAATGGTTCAGCAAGAAAAGTCTGCAAAGACATGAAGGTAGGGCATTTATCATTTCTTTCATCTGTTTACACAATCAGCCAGGTCTGTTCTCTCCTCTATCAGTGCTTTGCATCTCAGCCCTTGTTGACACACTCTCCTCTCCTTTCTGTGACACTTTGTAACCATTGCTCAGCACTTGTCAGCTTGTTTAGCCATCCAAGATGGTGTCCACCTGCAAGCAGCCATGACTTACAAAAATAAACACACAAACTCAGGGGGCTACTTAGCTGACCTGGCATACTGCCTTAGTGGAGAGCAGAGCACTTATGTGTTTCAGCCAGCTTCAAACATAGATTATGTTTATGTGAGTCCTTTAATTAATGAATGCCTCTGTGTAAACAAGGTTAGGACTGAGGACTCATCCATATCTCATCACATTTAAGTCATAATGTTACGTCATATGCTTCTCCTGCAGGACTTTCTCATTGCTGCCTAAAGGCAACATACATGTGAATGATAAAACTATATTATGTAAACTGGTGGATTACTAGAGATGCACACAAATTTGGCTGGTGAGTGGAAACTCACACAATGACAGTAACCCTTCTCCAAAAAAATTGTTTATAATTGCTTAAAGCCAACAAAAAAATTTTAACTGCTGTTAATAATATTTACAATAGTAAAATTAATGCTAGTTAAAGATCCATAAAAAAAACCAAGTTTGGAAATTGGCCAATAAAACTGATCTGTGGATCTCCAGTGAAGCTGAAGTCTGGCTCTCTGCACTTAAGCTACAATCCTCCGCTCATACCTACACTCTCCAGAGCTGCTCCGCTGAGCTCATTTGTTACAACCGCAGAGGGGGGAGTGTCATTGCAATTCATGTATTCATTTAATCTGATGTCATGTATAGATCGCCTGTGCCTTGTGCTGTTTGATTCAGCTCCACCTCCTCCCGCACACGCACAAAAAGCCAATTACTAAATGTGAGTGATGAATCGTAATTAGGGGTGAGCCAATACAGAGCACTGCAGCGATACAAACACACACACACTCCCTTTCTCCTTAGCTCGCCTGCGTTATTGATTGGAGAACATGAAGGACGTGGTGTGTGTACACAGATTCTTTTATGTGCACACAACGACTGCAGAGGGAAACCAACTTAAAGCGCTTTCCCTACGTTAATTGAGATGTTTTGTGCGCTACTGGTGTTTGGCTTAAGTGCACATAGCGAAAACGTCCTTTCGCTAGGGTCAGCATGCAAGGCATTTATCTAATTGCCACATGCGCTTTTCTGCCGCCAGTGTCTGGAGCAGAAACTTCAAACAACGCTGTCAGGACGCATGAAACTCAAACACCAAAAATAGAGGGATGCTCTCGCTTTGTTCTGTTTTTAGAATGAATACTCTTGATCTTAAATAAAACGAGGAAGAGACAGAGACGGGTCAACGATTCACATACCAGATGAAAGAAAGTAAGAATGCTGGGATAAAAGAGGAAGAGGGGGAGTTATTTTGATGGTGGAGCCAGTCCAAAACGATGAGCAGCAGCATGTGTAGCGTTTTGCTGAATGAGGAGAAGAGAGCGAACAGGGGGGGAGAGCGAATGTAGGCCCGAAGCATTGTTTTGTTCAGACATTGGGTAGAGGCCCGAAAAGGTGGGGAGACTTCCGAGCCGAGCCGGAGAAGCAAGAGGAGAGGAGGGGAGGGGAGGGATTCTGGGGGGCTTCGTGCTCCTTCCAGATTCTTTGAAGCCAGTCAGATTAGTAACACAGCATTGGCTACAAGTCTAGCGTGAAATCCTCACTTTTGCCACAGACTGGCCAACACTGGCTCCCTATAGCCAATCAGCCCCGCAGTACCCGAAAACCCCCCCATCCAAAAATCCAAGATAGCACAAAACAAATTAATCTCTCTTAAATCTGATTACACAAACAAGGAGCAGTGATCGCACACGCCACACTAGCTTGTCTGTAGCCTTGTACTCACACATCACTCTGGTGCGTGTAGACCCGGTCGAAGAGTGCCTCTGGAGCCATCCATTTAACCGGGAGACGACCCTGAAAACGCAAACACAGAAGAGGAAGGTTAACTGAAAACCAAGCCATAAGCAATCCTTGGAGTCCTTATTTCGGGCCTCATCAGCATCTTTACAATTAGTCACTAAAAAAAGACTGAAATGTGAGAAGAGCCTCAGGATTAAGGATGTAAAAGAAGCGCCTGTCTGGGAGGGGAATTCCCAACGGACCGTTTATGCTGTTTAAGCAACAGAGGTGATAAACAGGGTCACGGATAAAAAAGAGTTTATCTCTGTGTGCCATTAAAACAGGCCAAGAGGCTAAGCATTCTTGGCAAGGTCAAAGTGTACATTACCTTAATGGTAAACCTAATTTCATGAGCTGAATTAACTAACTTAGTTCCTTAGGTTCAGTTCTTACATGCAGAGCTTTATTACTATTCACATTAAAAAGACCTCATATAGTCCACTAAAGTTAAAGTTTTTCTCATCTTGTCATGTTACACCCACTAACGTGAGTGTATTTTACTGCCAGATCTCTTGAGTGCACAAGGAGCTTGAATCATCTGTCGACCCACAATTCCACCTGAGCTGCGGATCTCTGCAGCTGCTCATAGTAACAATGGAGCCCATAGTAATACTGGGCTCCAGAGTTACTATGGGTCTTTTGACTGCTTCTCTGATTAATGATCAGATGTTCAAAGCTTGGAATATTGTTTTATAATCAAATGCAACTTTAAAATTCTCCACAATTTTCTCCCTGGTCTGTGAGCCGTGTTTGTTTACTAGTGTTCTCTAACAAATCTCTCAGGGAGTAAGAGAACAGCTGGATTTATACTGAAATCAAATTACACACAGGTGGGCTCTGTTTAATAACTAGGCAACTTCTGACAGGGTAATTGGTTACATTTTAATTAGGCATATCATGGTTAATAGGGGTTGAACACAAACACACACGAGTCTCTTTGAGATTTTTATCTACAATAAAACTATATTTTATCTTTGTGGTTATAACATGATAAAATGGTTTGAATAACTTCACAGTGCAGAATACATATAGTTCATAAAACAAAAGCAAAGTAGACATTAACATTTTATTTTGTGGCACCAAAGAATAAAAAGTAAAAATTGATGGCTCAGTCAGATCCTAAAAGATCATCGCTGGAGCCGTGGTTATTGTCCCAGTGCTCACCTCCATCATCATTGTCAAATATTGTTGTGGTTGTCAGCTAGTTCTCAGCATGATCGTGCATGCAGTGAAAAGGCAGTCATGCATATTAAATGAGGATGTGCAGGCTGTGCTGTTCTGTGGTGGGAAAGAAAGACACCACTGGGCCACTATGGAGATGTCAGTTATGTTTAGTCTGCTCCCTCTCTCCCCCTGACTATCTCTCTCTCTCCGTGTCTCTTTCGGAGCTAATTGTGTAAATGTTGATGAAACCAAAAGAACAAGAGACTCAGGGGGTAAACTAGGCATGGTCCGGAGAAGTACTACATTCAGAGCCTGCCTGGGAACCTGTAGCTTCTGCCAAGACACCAGCAGAGGAAAGGGGTGAAGCAGAAAGACAAGGGGAGGGAAAAACACAGAGAAAAGCCTAAACCCTGTGAGCGGATTTCACACTGTTTGCAAAAAACACTCTATAACCTAACAACCTAAATCTTTCAGAGTGCAGCACGCATGTTGTGAGAACTTACATTGGTTGTCTTTTTATAGTAGTCAATGTTGTGGACATCCCTGGCCAGGCCGAAGTCAGCGATCTTCATGACGTTACTCTCTGTGACCAGGACGTTCCTGGCTGCCAGGTCCCTGTGTATACACTGGGATGGAAACAGTGGAAAAATGAGGTAAGAGGAAGAAAAATGGGATGGTCAAAGTGAGGGAAAAAAGTAAAAGCAGGAGAGGGGTCAGGTCCATAATTATTTGGACAAATATACAACCCCACACAAGAACATGACTGGAGATGATTCATACATAGCCATGTATACTGTAAATATGTAAAGACCAAAATATGTGTGTGTGTGTCAGACAATCACATTCCAAGAGTGAGAGAGAGCGTGAGGCTGCATTTGGCCAACATGGCTGTACCCCCATTGTGAGAACCTCCCAATTCTTCTGCACAGAGAGGCTTTTGTTGTGCAATGGGAGACAATACAGGGATTGGGGCAGGGGGTATGAGTAGTGTTTTTAGGGGACCATGTTCCCACAGGGATGCACAAACAAGCTTCCGACTTAAAACCCTCCTGGATGCTGTTGTTAAGCCCTAAGTACTGAGTACTGGCACAGAGATGTATCCAAGCAGCCAGAGGGCTGGAAAGTTGATGTGAAAGAGTACGTTTCGCCTGTCCTCCCCTTACCTTTTGAGATGCAAGGTACTCCATGCCCCGTGCCACCTGATAAGTGCAAGAGACGAGATCTTTGAAGGTGAGCAGTTCATCGGAGACACGGGCGATGTCGTAGGAGTACTCCATGCCGGGGGGACGGCGGGCTCTGAGGTACTCTCTGAGGTTGCCTTTGGAGGCATACTCAACTATCACATATAGGGGACCTGTACAAGCACAAGTCATAACAAATAGGTGTTCAAACCCTATCTTGATCAGACTGTATGTAATGTATATTAAATTAAAATATTGTTCCCCTCACCATCTTGTGTGCAGGCTCCCAAAAGGTTGATAATGTTCTTGTGTTTGCCGATCATCTTCATCATTTCCATCTCTGACACCAGGTCAGAAAGGTCCTTTTCTGTGGCATCATCTACAACAGAGAAGTTTACAATCAGAAAAATAGACACAGCAAGCATCTCTCTTTAACTGTTTGACTTTAAACAAAGGTGTGTCCAGTTCCACAGAAACTCGTCTTGAAGGTGATTGTGATTAGGCCGGGATGACAGACATCGTTGGCTAAAGTTACAGCTCCTCAGAAAGAGTACAAAGGCTTTCAGAGGTAAAAGAAAGGGTGATGTGGGAAATAAACTTCATTGAAGACAGTGGAAGTTTATCAATACACTAAGATAGTCAATGTGGCATTGCGTGCATTCTTCAGTACCATTACAGTAACTTGAGTCACTATTAAAAGGACTCTACAGTGGAGGAACGTGTATAGGACCTCTGCTGTACCTAATCCTACTGTACACTGCAACCCCAAACCAGTCCAGCCTCCTTTTCCTGGTTTCATTAATCACAATAGCTCTCTTAATTGCACTTGCCTCATTGTTGAGATGCTGACTGAGCACTGCCCAACTGCTGCTTTGGGGTCAGGTATGTGACCGCCCCTAACCCTAACCTATCCAACCCACCTTCCTCAAGCCGTCAGTCAGCAGCCACCAATAACAAGTAATAATGCCACCCTAAGGCTCCACCTTGCACCTTTGTTGAACCCCAGACTGCAACATGAATCGGCTAAAGAAACGTTCTAATTTCAAGACAGAATGAAGCAGAGTAAATCTAAGCCCGCAGGTCTGACCTCAAGTCAGATGTTTAAGAATGAAGTGAGAATTTGATGGTGCAACAAACAGAGACTAGATATGATATAAGGTATCGGAGAAAATCATTTTACATCATATCACTCCTACGTGTTTAAATCCTTTTAATAAAATGCAAGGCTAATTGGTCTGAGTTTAATCTGGAAATACGGAGCATACCATAAATCAGTCCTGCCCTTATCCCCATGCTGCACACTGCTAGTCAGCTGGATGTCTGGAAATATATTTTTTAACTTTACTTATCTTTTTTCTGATTTTGTTGTTATAGCTGTTATATTTTGTTGTGTTCGTGATTGTTGCAGAGATTGTGGTGGGTGTTGGTAGTGTTGTTCTTCTCTTTCCTTTGCACTTTTAGTCATTTCACATCTGACTTTTTTGGGTATAAAATGGTGCCGTGTACCAAGTGTCATGCAATCATGCATCAGGTTATGTAGAAGATATTTATTTATTTACCACTTTGATAATTGGTTTTAAATTATTTTAAACCACTTTTCTTTACTTTACCTAAAGAATTTTCATATAATCAAAAACAATTGCACATGAAGTTTTTATCTCCATTTGTCTCTATAAATCATGCAAATACTTAAATAGGATTGGTAGGGTTTTAGTAACTAAATTTAAAATTGCCAGGTTCAAAATAAGCAAGAATGAGTAAAATTACAATGTGTGTTGCAAATAATTCAGTGTGGTTCCCGTTTTGTAGAACCATTATGACCTAACACTGTGGGGTAACCCAACCCACAGTAATGTTTACCGAATACGCCAGGACAGAGCATTAGAAACTGCTGTTGAAAAAGTACATTTGGCAAGCTAAGACACTTTCCGAATATATTATGACATTGAAATCTTCTTCTAATTACTGTGATAACAATGAAACTGTGGTATTTTAACTCATGGTTAACACACAGCAGAATCTCATAGAAATCCACTCACCTTTCAGCATCTTCACTGCAACAGTGACCGCCTCCTTGGGTTTGTCCTTATCGATGCCCAGAGCTTCAGCCATCACAACTTGACCGAAGCAGCCTTCACCCAGGGGTTTGCCAAGAGTCAACCTAAAAGAAAATACAACGTTAAAAAAAAGAAAGAAAAAAAAAAACTGGATGCTGATAAGTTCAAAAGCACATAATAGGCCTTGCACTGACTCCCACTCTGCAGATATAAAGCAGGAAGAAGTGTGGGATCAAGATAGTTAATGAAACCAGGCACAGAGCCACACCCATCTTTCATCTTTTCTGTATTTCAATCAGATTCTGTTTGTGGGAGTGCTTTTCTGCCTTGATGAAGTTTTTGCCAGAACAGTAGGTAAGAAGACACACATGGAAGAGATAATCTCTTAATAAACCTGAGTTGAGCCACTCTTTTGTAAACTATTTATCCTGTCTTGGCATGTTCAAGTATACAATTATAAGTCTTTGCAAAGGAGGCAGCTCAGCCCTGACATATTAGCCTGTGATGGATGAATTTCTGTCTTTCTTTTGTAACTAAGAAGTGCTGATTAACCTTTTTTTTTTTTTTTACATTACCAGCGAACTGCAAAGCAGCTCTAGGTAAATCAGATTGGATTGAGAGTCTACAAACATCAATTCTGAATTGGCTTAAGGTCTTAAATTTTGACAGATGAATGAATATGCTTTGATTTAAACCAATCCATTAGAACTCGGGCTGTTTCGTGAAGCTCCACCGTCCTCCCAAGTCATTTTCAGCCTCAAACAGGTTTTTCTTCCAGCATTGTCCAGTATTTACCACCACCTAAAATATCCTCCCTATAACTCTGACCTGCTTTCCTCCTTCAGAGGTTTGTGGCTAATCTTTCAATTCTTTGTGAGGTACCGAAAATGTGGGATAATGCTTTGTGAAATAAACCAGCTTTAACTTTTTCACAACTTTCTCCCCTACCTCTTCTGTCTGCCTCGGTCTTCATGATCCTGTTTGTTCATTAATGTTCTCTAACAAACCTCTGAGGCCTTTGAAGAACAGCTGAATTTATTATGTTAATTTTGAGTCTATTCACTAATTAGGTGACTTGTGAAGACAATTTATTTAGGACTGTCAGCATAAGGGGGCTGAATGCAAACGCAGGTCGCATTTTTTAGATTTGCTTTGTTAAACAAAACGTTGAAAACCATGTATCATTTCTACCTATGTTACATGTTACATGCCTGTTACATATGATCTCAATGAAACAAAAGAAAGTTGGCGATTATAACATAACATGTGGAAACGCTTAAGAGGTGGAAATATTTTCTGCATATTTTAATTGTTAGCCATGCCATGGGGTTTGATATTTAACTTTACTACATGTTCTCTTATAACTATTCAGAGCTGAAGCACCGGTCAGGCCTCTGAACATGCAGTATAACTTGGTGCTTTTTATTTTGATTGACCTAAGTTGGTCCCTCGCCTCATAAAGCCCACTGTCCACGCTGTCTAAACATTCACAGCACAGCGCTAAGCCGAGAGGCCTGAGGCTGGCGCCCTGCGGTAGCAACACAATCCCCTATCTGTCCACTCACACTTGCCACACTCAATGGCAGGCATTCTGTCCATCCGGCCACACATAATTGATGTTATTTTTTTTCCTCAGCCTACACCGCAAAAGTTAGCATTCCTCAGCATTTTACAATCCCAACATGATCCTTCAGGCGCTGGAATGACAGGCAGGGCATAAAGACCCAAACAGAGAGGAAGACAGAGATTTATTTTTGCAAAGTTAAAACAGCCTCCATTTAGCTGGGGTCATGAATTAAAATCATAAATTTAATCAATCCAGCATGCAAACACAAAGTCGAGCATTACATCAGAAGTGCGGTTTTATTGATAAACAATTTCAAATTTTATGAGCCAGGTTTTTTTTCTTTTCTTTTACAGGCATTCTAACAAAAGCTTCAGGAATTTCCTTTATTCTTTTAAACGCAGAGCCTCAGTTTGTTTTTAAACTTCTCTAACTCTTACAGACTCGCTAAGTCCACCCTGAAGCTTATCCCCGCAACTGACACAGTGAAACCTCAGCTGAGCTAATTCCTCTGGTATGACAGAGAGCAAACACTCCTCGCCCAAACATGCAGATGAAAGCTGTGAATACCAGCCACTAATTAGCACAACTTCACTCTCTACGAACAGAAGCGTGCGATATGGAGTCTTTCGGTGAGGGAGAAGGGGAGGAAAGTTTAGCTGCTCTTCTAATGATGGGGCAAGTTTCACACCAGATGAATCAAAAGCTTTAATCTCACCAGGTGTCAATCCCCAAATGGAAAAATATTTTTTTAATTATTTAGCAGCTGCTTTAAAGCACTAAACGCCGTAAACACGTAGTGCCCGCAGTCTCCGATTCCAGATTTCACTGTTAAGAGGATCCTTTTTAAAGTGATACAGGTGCCTTTCGTTAGATTAAATATGATCTAAAAGCTAACTTATTCCAGAAATTAAATAAAAATAAACTGAAACTCACAGAGTGATATATTTCAAGCTTTAACCCACAAAAGTTCATTTTGCAAAATGTTAGTTCCAAGCATACAACTGGAAAGTTTAGTGGAAGAAAAAAGTGTGGTCGAAAAAGGCAGCAGCTTTGAGAAGATTGCGAAGGAGAGCCAGTTAAAATTTCTTATATTTTTCTTATGCAACATTTGGATGCTTGGCATATATTATACATAATATTCTAGTATTAATTTACTATAAACTTTGTTAAACTTTTCAATCATATTTAAATTCATTGACACTGTTACAAACTATAACTGGTGGCACCTTGGCTACCCTTGGTGGTACTCAGAAGTACTTTGTAGCACAAATTTTGCAAGGTAAAAACTAACAGACTAGCTATGATGGAAATAAACACTAAAAATCCAAAACGTCAGTTGTTGCACTGCGGAATATTTCAATAACTCCCTTTGCAAACTGGAGAGGAAAACTGCGAACCAAGAATAAATGCTGGAGATTACTTCTGCTGTGTGCCATTTACATCTCAATATATTCATTACAGTATCTTGTGTGCTATGTTTTGAACAGATTTCTGCACAAAACATGGCTTTGAAGGGAGAAGATGTACAATTACACATTGCATTTAATAAATAACAGAAACTACAACAGTGTGTTTTAACAGGCAGCTCTTACCTGTCTCTGGCAAATTCCCACAGTGGATCCTCGGGAAGGTCGTACTCAGGGATCGGCTCGTTGGGTGCAGAGCTCCGCCGCGTTGTGATTCGCACCAGAGGGGTGTTTGAGTTCATGGATGAGCTTGAATCTGCCGACACCTATAGGAAAAAAAAGTATTGGCTGATCACTGTGATCTAGGTTCGTAGGCCAGTTAAAGCTCCAAAGCATCACTAGAGGAGTTGGAAACCTGAGGCATGAATTACACTACACAACCTGTTAAATATTCAATCATGCCTGCTTCCCACAGTGAATGTTTATTAGTAGTGAAGTTTCTCCAAGGCAGAGATTCGATTTCATCTGTGTTAAAGAGGTGAGCAGCTACAATAATTCTTGATGAATTTGTGAATTTTTGATGAATAGCTGGTGAGCCTGGGTCTTTAAGCGACGCCTTCTACACCCTAACCTTACCTTGACTCTGGAATCAGTCTCCTCCACAGAAAGTAATCCAACACTCTCTGAACCTTTTGGATTCCCTTGAGGTTAAAGAAAGTTCCACATTTGGAAGGAAAAACGTCTGGCAGCAGTTTATGGCAGCTGTGTTGCTTGAACAGAAATGTATGCCCTCTGAATTAATCTAGGTGTGGATCCCTTGAAATATCTCCACAGTATGTCAGCCAAGTACATCTCAATAAATTATGAGATCATTGAAAAGTTAGCTTATTTCAATAATTCAATCCAACAAGTTAATCTTCTGGATTAAAATACATTATACACACAGTGATATATTTAAATCTTTTTTTTTTTCAATTTATATTAGAATATTACATAAAATAAAAAAGAAATGCATTTAACGTATATTTACAAAAATGTAGACATGTTCTGCGCAACATGTCTACAACGGCTGGGGGTCTTTAATTGTTTTAGACATGAATTACTTTTATTACTGTCTCTGATCTTCCTCTTTATGATAAAGCGCAGTTTCTTTAATAATAATAGTAATAATGCATTTTATTAATAATTAGGTCTACATGTCGAGATCTCAAAAGACTAAAATAAGTAATTATAATGGATAAACTAAATAAATAAATAAATAACTACCGTAAATATAAAATGATCTTACTCTGCATGTGCCCAGTTTCAATCATTGCCAAAACAAGAAAATTTTCTACAAGAAAGACAATTTTATTGATTTAACAAAATACATTCTAAGAAACGACATTTTAAGTTTACATAAAAAAAATAATCTATATTAATAGAAAAAACTCTTTGTGTAATAAATGTATTAAATACTAAACTTTAACTTTTTCAAGATGTTCAAATTTATTAAGATGCACCTGTGCAGTCAGTTGAGTTATTATCCATGCAAACCTTTTGTATTTGTTAATTCTAAAAAAATGTATTTGGTCAAAAATAATAGTAATTTAGGTTAATTATGCTCCCAAAGCCATTTACGAAATAATTAGCTGTGTTTCCTTGTCAAATGTCAGTGGTGTGTGTTGGCTCCTCTAGAAGTGTTAGATGCCTTTAGAACTCTTTATCTACTTTCTGTTACCTGGCGGCGCAGAGGAATCTGTTTGGTCAGCTTGTGGACCGCCGGTGGGCTGCCAAAATCGGGCTTCTTTGCTGTGTTCCTCATGCGGCACACCACCACAATGCCCACCATGCAGGCAATGAGGAACATGCCTGCACAATATATTCCGATCTCTAAGTAGTACGAGGTAATGGGTCCTGGAGATTTCTCTGGGGCTGAGAGAGATGAAAGAACGACGGTCAGGCAGAGGTTAGGGCAGGCATTTTCCAGACATGGAGGTAAACGAAGACACAGACACTATGAAGATGACTCATGAGTAAATGTAATCACCATCGACAGGCGAACTAAACAAATCGCTTTGTAGCACCATCACAACTCCCCTTCGGCCAACGGTTATTAGCTTTTGTGGGGCCTCGCAGGCCTTCAGTGGCTTTGACAGTGTCACCAGATTTTAAATTATGACTCAGACTGAATGAGCAGGCCAGCATGTGTCTGCACTTTGCGTCAATCTTTGAGACATGCGAGCGCAAGCACAAAAACACACCCACAGCCGTCTGAACAATACGTGCTTTACTTCTATTGTGGCTCTGTATGACCCGAACTTCCTGTCTAGTAAAAGGGCTGAGCGTGTGTAAAAGAGACTGTTTCATCCCTGCAGACCACAAACAAGATTCCTTTCCAACGCAGCAACCAAACAGGCCACAAGCCAAGTAGAGCTGAAGGTGGTGTACTAGAAAACTTGTTCTTCTTACACTACATCAATGGCAGTAATTATTAACGCGTAACACATAGCTATTACAGCTGAAACGATTAACTTGATTAATTGTGATGAATCGATTATTTAAATACGGTAATTGTCAACTAATATATCAACAGATTAATCATTAACCGGAGTATATAGGCTGAATATATATATTTTGCAATTAAGAAATAATGTAATGTAAATATATTCTACCCAGAATTTGTTAAGTCATCCAGTGCATATTCTGTATAAGAAAATCTCCTATTAAGCATCTATTGATGTTCAAATATTAATCAGGTAATCAAAATAACAAACAGATTAGCCCTGTTAGAAGTATTTTTTTAGCTGCAGATGCATCTGCAATTTACTAACGGAATGCTGTGTAAGTGCATTTTACGTAATAAAATCCTTATTTTTGTGTTTAAAAAATGAATTGACACGCTTATTTGCATCTCTTAATGTAATTCAAATGTTGTAAAAACGGCTTAAGTGGCTGAATGCAAAACCTGCAGAATGTGCCAAAAAAAAAAAATCAAAGCCATTTTATGACTTATGAACATACATCACACATTTTCATTGCTTGAATAACATTGTTTCTATATGTTTCCATTATAAAGAGTTGGTAAAATAAGATGTTTTTAACAACATCAAACAAAAATAGGTGCAATATGTTGGCAATTAATCACACACGAGTCATCCACTGTGTCGAAGCAGAGAGGTTTGGCTCTGATAATCGAGAAAGTCAAGCCAACATGAAATGAGGGTTGAGCTTTACCTTTCCTCCATTGTTTCAAGAAACGTCAAGTATCAGAGCCAGAGAAAAGGGAATAATGCACAATTTAAAAATATCAAGAAAGATATACACAGTTTGTATTAGCATGCAGAATCAGAACTAACGAGTAGTAGTGACTGGGTTTCTAAAAGGACTAAGAGAAGTGTGAAGACAAATCCTCATCTCCTTTGGAATTGACACTCAAGTTGCTATGGGAGCTCTAGTTTGTTTTGGAGTTACAATAAGTCTTCTTCAAACTACACTATTATCTCATCTGGGTTTTCAACAGCTTGCTAACCCACAAAATATTGTAAATTATATGCTCCCCACTTATGTATTGAACTGATCAAAGGAAGAGTCCAAGGAGAGGATTAGCCTTGCGTGAAAGCAATTGAAAATGACTTAAAGTGCACATATCAACATTTTTTAATCACAAAAACCAGTAATAAAAAATTTCTTGTTTGCAGTGTTATACTATTTGTGTCCATTCAAAGTGTAAAATGTCTGTTGATGTTACACAGATCTTATAAAAAATGCATAACCACTCTCTCGATAATGATAGTCCAGAGCAATTAGGCATGATAATTAGTTTCAGCTGCAGCTGTTTTTTTTAGGTCTGAGCCAAACGAAGGAGAAAGCGTTTGACTGCAGCAACCATTTTATTGTATATTAGTATTCTAACTTCATTTTCATCCATCATATTTGTAGCATATTATTAGCTTTAGGTCACTTTTTAGAGCCAAAAAACAAGTAATTAGGAGAAACTACTTATGACCGAACACAGTTTGATTGATATCGTAGAGTAACAATGATGATTTGACACCTAAATCGGTTAAAAGTATCAGCGGTAAAAATTTTTTACCAATTATTAGCAAAATCTCTGTAGGCATCGATGTCTGAGTTCAGCGTCCTAAAAGTAATTTAACATCTTAAATTAATATCAGTATCATGAGATTTAAGCCTGAACACAACTGAAAATGTTTTAAAATAAAATTCATGATATGTGCCCTTTAAAGTGGAAAAAACAACCAAGGGACAAAAGCAAGTGAATTTATATACCTGGAAGCACCGTCAAAGTAGCAGTTTGAAAGGAGATCCCAATTGAATTACCCGCCAAGCATGTATACTCCCCAGCATCCTCAAAAGTTACATTTGGCAAGTAGAGAACCTCTATCTCCTTATCTGTGGTGTTAACACCTGCAGTCTGGGGGAAGAGAAGAGGAGGAAGAGGAAATAGAGAAACAACAGAAACAGAGAAGAGAAAAAATATGAGACCCACGACACCAAGAAAGAAGTTAGAGGGACTGGATAGTGTCCACCGTTAAGATCCTGTGTAGAACTGAGTATGGGAGTGAGGACAGGCAGAAGATAGATCCCAGTATTCCACCAAAACATGTGAAAAAAAACAAACACACCTAAAACAAACCCAAAAGGTACCCATCACCCACAGAACCTGCTAAAACCCACACACATGCATAAACACAGAGATCATGGAGAGCACTGTGACACCATATGCTTTCTGGTGAAAAGCTGCGAGGTGAGTTACAAAAAAAAGAGAGATCATCATCTGGTTATTCTGGTCAGAACAGTGCTTCCATGGCGACACCAATCCAAAAGTCGGTGGCAGCTGAAGGAAAAGGGAGTAACATTTGGGAGAGGGAACGTCCTTGTGACCATCAACAGCACCACCACAGAACAGCAGGGAAACCCACACCGGTAGAGGAGAGTTGAGGTGGTCTTGGGTGGGGGTGGAGGGTTACCTGGAATGACAGTCAGCCAGCACGACTGGGTGACTTCCCCTATATAATTGGAGACTTTACAGATATATTCCCCAGCATCTTCCTCTGTGACATTGGTGAGGATGAGAGACTCCATGTCTGTGCTGTTAATGCCTGAGCGCTGCAAGCCATCAAACAAAATGAGCAGATAAATCAGGCACATGACAACATCACCACTGCAGCCGCTATACGCGGACCTGCAGGAATCATCTCCAAAATCCAGCCAGAAACTACAAAAATGACCCATTAAGTTGGAATAAATTAAAATAATTGTGATTTAGTCTTGACAAACAAAGAATATATTTTCTCAAAGTTTTATGGATGTGATGTTCCTTGCAAACATCACAGTGAAAGGCAAACCACATTTAAAGGAAAAATGTCACAGAGAAAACAATTATTTAAACTTAAAAGGCAAAAGTGTACATAAAGTTAGGAGGAGGGATATAATGGGTTTCTTATTTGACTTCTCATAAAATACAGTAAATTACAAAGCAAGAGGGAAAAAAAGTGTGGTTATGATATAAAAATGGGTACAAAGGGATCTACCTTTAACACTTTGACGTAGGGGTTTCCATCAGGCCTATACCGACTGCCATTTATGCTGATGTGTTTCAGCCACTGAATGTGAGGCTGGGCGTCGCTGTAGACCTTACACTGGAATTGGGCGTCCTCGCCAACGTGTACTGTGGTGTTGGCGGGCTGTCCAGCCTGGAGGATAGGCCTGTGTGGTGACCGTTCTGTTGAAGAAGATAAACAATCTATCTTTTCGATGCTCATTCACCAGTCTAAAAGAAGGTAGTAGAATTATGCTGCTCATGGAGTTGCTCTGTTACGTCAGTTCTGATTTGTTCTTGTAGGCTCAGATAGTTATTATGATGCGTAACTGTGTCAACAAGGTGTTGTTTTTAGAAGTAGAAGCTGCTAATTAGCACTGCAAAATCAAATGAGATGGATTAGCAGTGCTTCCTAACAACTGATTATGTCATCCAGTACATGCTGGTGGGAAATATCATCTCTGCTGCCCAGAATTTAAGCTGTTAGCATTTCATTACAGTCTTGCCCACAGCATCACCATTCAGAAAGACTCTTTAAAGATACTTGGATTATATGAGTTATGACAACATTTAATTTTTGTTTGGGATAAAGTATTTTTGAATTCAAAATTATTGTTCTTTCACTGAGCTTAAGTGATACTTGAGGATCAGGACGTTTTATGGTCAATAAATGGTCTACATGCATGTTTTGGAGAGTTCAGCACCATCTGCATTCTTCTATAAACTAATATTTAGCTTGTGTACCCAAACAGAGGGAGACTTGGGGAACAATACCCCCTTTCAAACACCATCCAGCTTTTACAGCTACCCTGAGGAGTCCCCACAGCTCCCATACTGTGACATGACTCATGAGCCCAGCAGAGCCTTTCCAAAACAAAACCTTAAAGTAGGTGCATTGGATTTATTTGTACAAGTATGTTTTGGAGTTAGTCATCAGCCAATGTCAGGAAAGAAGAAAGAAGAAAACTGTCACAAATTACCATTTAAATTCCAGAATGTAAAAACGTTTACTGTCTTGTTTTTTTTTATTTTTCTGACTTTTCTGAAATCTGTCAGATCCGATGACTACCTCCCCTTCTTCTTGTCTCCAAAACCAAATCTCCTTCTTTCTATGCATTCTTAGGGTTTGCCTTGTTTTTTGTCTATCTTTCTTTGCCCCGATTTTCTGGCCCTCTTAACACACTCAAACGTTTCATGCTTCCAGAGGGTGGAGACATCAAGTGCTCTCTGTAAAACCTAACAACAAAAATAATTAGATTCTGAAGTGTTACAACTAAAACGGTAAACGCCTCTGTTTTAGGCATCTGCAACATTTAAAATTTTCCACATTTTGACTGATATTTTTTCTTCAGATTTTTTCTTGATTTTATTTGTGATTTCATATGATTAACAATCACAAAGCAGCATATAGTTGCAAAGCGACAGAATGTCCTGACCGATAACTAGTTCCTAAAACATCCTGTGATTCGTGGAGTAGCCTGGCAGCATTCCCTGCTGACCAGTGAAGGACTTTGAACTCTGAGTAACCTGGCAGCTCGGCTCAAAAGGGTCCAGGGAGGACAGAGACCCAGGAAAATCTCAGTGTGGCACAGGATGGCATGTGGCTGCCCCCACAGTGATGAATAGCTCCGACATGCCATGTTTGTCAGCTTGTAGCTGCCCGACTGCAACCCTTAGTCCAGACTCCAGCTTAAACCAGTAAAGTGTGGGTGTTTTTGTTTCTAAAAGCTGATCCTACAGCTCATTTGAGCTACAAAAAGTCTGATTAAAAATTAGACTTTATTTGTCTCCATTTTGCCTCGTTTATTTCCCCACCAGTCTAATGGTGAAAAATGAAGCCAGAGGTTGCAAGGGGCATGGAAGAAGTTTACTGTTCTGCAGTAAAACCGAACAAAAAACTATATGCAGTTAGAAGGAGAGCTTCAGCCAACTCCAGAGAGAGGAAGAGTATGGGGCCTCAGTTGGGGAGCATGTGTAAACACGCGTTGGCCGTAACCTGTTTCCGTGACATGCCTATACATTCACATTGTGCAAATACCCTCCGGTATTCAATTCCAGCCTAATGTGGTGCAAATAATGCTGCTAATTCCAAACATCAGAAATAACTCCACGTATGGATACAGACTGCAGTCGCTTGGTCTACTCCACTCTGTTTTGGTAATCTATGGTTCACTGACCAAGCTTTAAAAAATAACTGCATCATATAAATTTTAACAAGTACTGATGGCTCACAAAGGGTTGAGTGGGAGGCTCAAAACAGATCAGGTCCACATCGAATTAAGCAAGCAATGTTGGTGTGGGCAAACATACATTGATCTACTACTGTTATCCCACTCCCCCTGTTGTCCCTGCCATTTATTGATTCTGCGAATGGAGTAAAAGCACTTCTTCTTGCATGTCAAAGGTCAGCGAACAGGAGCTGACAGAGTTGGGGCTGAGCTCATCATATCACCTGAGTCTGCTTTAAAGGGTCAGTTCATTTCAGTTTATCCACTTCAGGGTGGTCAAGTGAATTAAACAACACTGTTCCAACGAGAAAACAGCATCAAACCTAACAACAACTTCTTTCAGAGGTGGAGAGATTTAATACTTGAGGTTTTATTCCCCAAACTTCCATTGATATGACATTTGTCTGCTACAAGAGAAGAAACAAAGAAAATATTTTCACAGAACTATGTAAGTAAATACAGAACTATGTAAGTAAATACTCATTTGTCTGTGAGAATCTGGCCTTAAACATTTTTGGTGTCTATTTGTATCAATAGCTTTTCCTGGCAATTGGGGGCCACAATAAATCATTCAAAGGATTGCAAGTTTGACATCCCTGAATTAAAAAAAAAAAAATCCAATATAAAATAATGAAAGCTGCACTGAACCTGATGACATATTCATCTTTGCTCTCCACACTCTTGGCAGCAGAGAGCACAGGTGTGCTGTGTATCAACCGCACACCTGTCCAATTAAACAGCATGCTCACACACATTACCCTCACTTACTGTGGGAAGTTTTTCCCTACCAGTTCTCTACTTCTCTAACCTCAACAGGAGTACTGACCCACTACATCCAGAGTGTAGGTGTGGTTGATGGATCCAAATCGGTTCTCCACCAAGCAGGTGTAGTTTCCCTTGTCCGATGGAACCACGCTCTCCATGATCAGGGTCCAGTGCTGGAGGCGCACCTGTCGCCAAGATACAGAATCACTGATGTGAGATTACCAGACATGAAGGAGCTAGCAGTGAAAGAAAATAACAAGATAAAAGATATGTTGCTGTGTACTAGCTGAAATAGCATGAGCCATCTTGCAAGTAGTACTTGTAAACCTTAGTATAAACTAAGATGGTATTTGTTTAAAAATGTTTGAGCACCCATGGTGTAATTTTTGTCTTTCTCTATCATTGTATGTGGAACCATCTTCATAGTCTGAGCTGTTTCAAGCATGCAGTTGATCAATTTTATTTGCAAATGTAGTTTCCAGTGTGCATGGAAACCACAGGTGTAAGCAAACGATGAGGTTTCCATCCATACACTAAAAAGAGACACTGTAGCTACTGTGTATACAAGCCTACATTTCACACAATGGAGAGGTAAGGCCATGGGGCTGGGCTCAGGTACAGCTTTTGTCAAACATTTATTGACAAGAAGAGAGGAATAAAATGCCTGCGGTGTAACTGATAGCATGACTGTATCATTTCTGGTGCTGATTTTTGTATTAGTTGTAACGAGGGACTGAAAGTCAAAGGGGAAGAGACTTCAGTAGCAACCCAAACATTATCTGGGTCTAACTATTCCTGGCAGGAAGACCCGTTGAACATCACTGGTCATTTTGCTCAACCAAGGGGAAGTAATTTGCACAAAATATCAAACTATCAAAATATCAGCCACATATATAGTGACCACCAGAAAATATGCGTAAAACATCTTAATCTAAATTCATATTCTATTGCAAAAAACACCACTTCTTTAAAATAGATGTGACCACAGTTATATTCCATATTGATTAAATCACATGTAGGAACCATAAAATAGTTTGAATAAGTTACTTATAGTGGATGTTTCTTTCTTTGACTAAGTTGTTAACCATAAGAGTTAAATAGGATAACCTTTATTGCCATCAGAAACATGATAAAAATGTTCAGCTTGATAAAAATTTTCACTCTAGTAAAAGCTTATAAATTAGATTAGAAAAAAGTCAAAGGAAATTTAAAAGTAAAGCAAACTTGACCACTTTTTAAATATATTTCAAACACATATTCATTCAGTAAACTGACACTTTATTATCTCTGGTAAATCACTCCCCATCATGTGGATGTGAAATGTTCATAGTCTGTACATTTTAGCTTAATGTAATCAAATATATCATGTACAAGGGCTGCACAATATCAATATCGCAAATGTCTACAGTGCAAAATAGTTTACATGTCAATGTAACATTTAGCCTTTTGGACAGAATCTCAGCAGCAGATCCTCACACCAGGCACTTTAACAACTGCTAAAAGTAAGAGAGTGAAGGAAGCACAGATAAAAAGCAAAACAGAAAATAGCCATATACTGCAACAGATATTGTCATAGCAATATTTACCAATATTAGTGCCATCGCTAATTTTATAATCTCATGCAATCCAGCCATGTGCATTCCACCAGCTATCACTAATTCAGTTACATTTTTGCAAGTCCTGTTAAAACAGGTTGCTGTGAAGTAGCTCTGACACAGTTGTGTTGCCATAAAATCTCAGGTACAGTACAGAGTTACAGGCAGCGGATAAAATGTAAAGCAGCTTTTATTGTTCCTATAAAGCACTGGGATTGTACACCTATGAGTATGTAAATAGATTGTTGATATTATGCTAAGCTTACGTATAATTGAACTCTTTAAGTCTCTGATTTAAAAAAAATCAGAGACTTAATAATGCTAATTGTGTTCACCGGTAATGGGATTACCACTAGCAGTCTTTAGTATTAGCGTTAACATTGCAGTAATGATGAACTGCAATGTCTGGTTGTGCATACATGCAGATTTATTCAGTTTATTTTGGTCTTTCTTTGTGAGTCTGCTGTGTCAGTGTTATCATGTGAGAAAAGTAAGTTTTTTACTTTTATATAAATACAGTTAATCTGAGGGTTAAATTCATTAATTATTAGGAAACTGAATTCCTAATAATTAATTACTCCTTCAAAAGTATTACAGAATGGAAAGCAAAAAGGGGAAAAGGGGAACTGAGATTATATTAGTATTAGCAGTTTGGTGGATTAGTGTTTTCCCTACTTTATATCCTCCCATGCGGTCCTCTTGGCGGAAAGGCTTGCCGTTTTTAAGCCAACGCAACATTGGCTGGGGGTCTCCTCCTGCAGCACAGCGGAACTTCACTGTGTTGGCAGCTGGCACTGCATGCAACTTCTTCTCCATCTTCGCTGATGAAGTCCAGTACGGCGCGCCTGCAACCAGATAACAAGTCACGTTCAGTCATTTCCTGACCAGTGTCGACTGTATCAACAGCTTGACTTCAGAGGAAAATGGGCTGGCTTAGTCCAGAGGCATGAAGGAGCGTGTCTGCAGAAGAATCCAACCTGAGCCGTTCTTAAAGAGGCCCCCTTTTTTTCTTGGCAACACTATCCAAACTGCCGTCTGCACAACATGACCTAAAGCTCTGAACTTCCACGACTAAACAAAAACACACTTTTCCTGTGGGCTCTGCAGGGAGCAACAAAAAGCCAAAAAAGATCAGCTCTGAGGGGCTGGGCGTTGCTAGAAGGGTAATCAGACCATCACATTCAATTTTTATCTCTTTCCACTTAACAGTTTTTTTGCTCCTCCTACTTCCTCCAATTACCATAGCTGCCCTGTAAATCACTCGGCTATATATGGACGACATAGGTGGAGGAACTTATCACGTCTGCAAAATCATTATGTCCCTCCATCGGAGAACATTTCTGAAGCTTTTTAATAATGAAATGCAGTCCCACCATTGCACATAACGATATCTACTGTCTTACTTGTGTTTTGTGCTGATTTACTCCCAACTTCTGACTCTCAGTCAGCTGGATTTGCTTTCCCTCTCTCCCTCTGCACCTGGGACTGTGATTGTCTAAGCAGATGGGACTGAAAACTGCAAGACACACTCAAAGACAAACAACTACCCAAACGGTCCTCCACACCACCACTTCCTCTTCTTTTGGCCGGAGTCCAAGCGACAGACGGAATACCCACATATAACAACGCCATGACTCATCAAAGTAGCAATGCCCCAGGAGAATATTTGCTCCAAGATTTACTCCTGGATATCCAATCTGTGTACAGATCAACCGGACATGTCAAGCATAGTTGGACAGCTGTGTCAGAATTGCATTCCCTTCCTCAATGGATTAAGCTTCTTTTTGCCCATCCTGCTAAATGTTCGTCTCTGAGTTCCTTCACCTTAATATGCTAAAACAGAGAGATAGATTTGGAAGAAGGTTGCTGTCTCTCTGCAAAGCAACCTTTGACCTACAACTGAAGCCCCAGACAGTACATCAGGTCCCGACTAGGTGAAGGCTGCTGTTTCCCATGCTCTCTGTCCAAAGGGGCAGGAACTTCAGACCTTTGTATAGATGAACCCAAACTGCCTTGCTGAGCCCGCTGTTGTGGCCCCTCATCGGCCCCTAAGCTGTGTGCATCCGGACTCCTGCTCATGCACGGCTGTTTGTCCTCAGCTGGCCTCGTGTAAGCTAAGGTTATCTAACTCCGGCGCTGAGTCAAGATTTTTTCCCTCAAAGTTCCTACAGACGTATTACAGTTCACTTGCTCTTCCTATAACACAGATACAAGCTCCACTTGCAATGTTTCAGGTGTTACTGGCAAGTCAGCAAGAAAACAATGAAATAGTTTCGATCTGACTGAGCTTGAGCCATTCTGCAAAGAAGAATGTGCAAAACTATCATGCTTTTCCTATCTATTTAGGGGTATCAGAGCAGATACCGCATTTCCACTTTACAACTACAAATATCAATGTGCTTTGTAAAAAAAAAAAAAAAAGAATATATATATATATATAGCATTTCAGATTTTAAAATACAAACAATTTTTTTTTTTTTTACTAAATTTTTTTTTTCCACCTCACAATAGGGTGCTGCTTTGTCTTTGTTTATTACGGAAAGTTCCAATAAAACACATTGATGTTTGTGGTTGTAAAGTGGGGAAATGTGGAAAAAATGTAGAAGTGTAAATACTTTTGCAAGACACATTTACACAAAAAATTAAAGAGCAAAAGGATAAAATGAAATTAGAACAATGTGGAACAGAAAGCAGAGCCTCCACATTCACTTCACTCACTGCATCTTAGCCAGCTTCTCTCTCCCCAGCGCTATGGAAACGCTTCCATATCTCCTAACATTGCTCCTGATAGCGACTCTAGTACTGTGTTTCATCTATTTTTAAGCAACTCCAAGGTGTTTGTGATGCTTTTTCAGCTCAGTATGAGAGTTCCACAAATAAAGTCACGAATATAAAGCTACACCCCACTTTTTTAACTCTCACTCCCCCATTACTTCCACGCTCCTCCTTGCTACAGTCCTGGTTGTCCGGCCAAGTCTCAACGCTGTGCTCACAGAATTGTTGGTGCAGATCCAACAACGCTCTCTGACCCCCTTCTTCCTCCCCTTCCCGCACTCTTTTAATAATATTCTCGGTTTTGAATTTTCTGAAACACACACGGCGAGAAATTGCAACTGTACTGCCAGAACAGCTTGTTCTTTGTTTCCAAACAGCTTACTATGACCATAGTGGTGGAGCTTTTCCCTCTCCCTCCATTTTTTTTTCCTGTCCTTCCCTCCTTATTTAATGCATTTCAGGCAATTACAGTCAGCCCAAAAGTGGAGGAGGAGAACTCATGGCGAGACGCAATGCGTGTGGAGAATTTTAACAAGATGTGGAAGCCCTCATCGTTACTTCAGCCTCTCTTTGTGAGTGTGTAAGCAAAAGCAGACGTGTGTAAGCTGCTGCTATACAACTTGGGTAAAACTTTCTCTTTCTCACACACACACGCACACACCCCTTCACGCCAGCACACATTGGGTCCAGGTGGGTAACTGGGTCCAGATGGCCAGCTTTCATAATGGATGAGCACAGCTGACTGATTTGGCTGGCTTGCTGGTTGGCTCCTTGAGGCCTTACTACCTGGGAGACACTAGCTGAAGGAATCTGAGGAATTCCTGTATTCCCTCGAGCATCTAGCCTGGAAGACACACACACATGCACTCCCCACGATCTAACTGTATAAGTCCAGACAGGAACATGCAGAGAAATGGGTGAAGGCGGCTTTTGTTGTTGCTAACAGCTGCCTCTGCCCAAACCCCAAAGACAAAACTTTGTTTTTTCCTTTCTGCTGTTTCTTAGTGACATTTGGACAGCCGGGTCTGTTGTAAAAGGGAAACGCAGCAAAACGTGATAAATAATGTGCTTTTCTGAATTTGGCTGATTTGTTTATAAGTAATCCACAATGAATGAGTCACTGGGGAATAAATATGAAGTGAAGCATAGGAGAATTTTTGTTGTCAAAATGGGAAAGATAAGAAAGCATGCCTTTCAACTAAGGCAGATGAGTGTTGATCTTAATTAAACTGTATTAATCAGGATTATTACTTGCCTATGATCATTGACGATTACTTTCCTGCTATGCAAAGTCAGCAGGGCTGTGAGGAAACTCACTGTTGGGAATATGTAAAAGCACCAGAAATGCCCGTTGGTAAGCATGGTGGAGGGTCTATGATTCTGTGGGCCTGTATCTCTTCTAAACTGGCAAATTGTTAGAGCACATGGCATCCTTAGCTCACTAGAACACCAGAAATATCAGTACACTATACTAGAAATCCTTGACATCTTATGTCTCTGAGGAATACAGGTCAAATATAAATTATTCATACCGCTTACTATTTTAGACAGGAATCTGGCTGGGGGACTCTGAAAAAGTAATATTGCTTCCAGTCATTAAAAGAGGTATGAATAATTTTATTATCATCCCCACTGAGATAGAAATGAAGTAAGACATTATAATACAGCAAAAATAAAAGTGAATTTATTTAGGGCTGCATCGTCTGTCTAGGATTGTCATCTGCAGGTAAGAGATGAGAGTTCAAACTCATTCAAACTCACATTCATTTACGACTTACTAATTTAACCGCAGGCTATCCACCCTGTGTCCTCCAATCACTCTATAATGAGGCATGACTAACAGTAGTTACCATTCTGCGTTGACTTAACGCAAACACACCCAAGACCAAGCATTCAAAGGCTTATAGAGTTTGAGTTCTAGTATATTTAATAAGGACAACAAACACCCTCAGCAGATTCTTTCACAACCAAAAAACATCAAACTACTCGCCCAAAGAGGAAAAAGAAAACAGTTCCATGGCCATTTTCTGAGCTTAGCCTCCTACTATCCACCCATCCACCTCCAAACCGTCACTCCTGCTCTGCTCTGACCTGTCAAGTCCCTCTGACTCACCTGTGATGTTGACAATGAAGCAGACTGTGTCTTTGCCCTCACTGGTGCAGGCGTACAGGCCCGAGTCCTTGGGCTTGACATCACGGAGCTGCACCACCTCCTGTTCTACCAGTGTGCGGTTGTTGGTGCCCAGAGAGCCGCCATCTTTGGTCCAAGTGATGGTTCCCGTCACCGGCAGAGGACACCTGAGCTTCAGCACCTCACCTGGGTGCACTGGAGACTCCATGGGCTTAGAAATTTGGCATTTGTTTGATGGATCTGTGGAGCAAATGGGGAAAGAGCAGGGGAAGTTTGAAGTTGGGGAAGGAGAAAATGGGGTGCACAAAGAGGAAAGGGAAAATATGTGAGAAGATATAAGCCATAGTTTAGGAAATGACTCCTCACACAGTTCTTAGAAGATTGACGCGAATCAACATTTGCAATAGGAAGGCAAGAATATAACTAATAGTTCCCAGTCATTTGTGAAAAGATCCCATTGAAGCCCAGATCTGTTTTCAGTTCTTTGCTAGGATGAAGTCAAAGAAGGAGGAAGTTCATATTTTGCAACATAAAGTACTCAACAAACTGTAGAAAGTAGTCAAACCAGTCAAGTTGCAGTGAGCCGCACAGGAGAAGACCCTAACCGATGTGTCCCTCCCACGTTACGAATGCTTCAGACAGAGGTTAGGACAGGTTGGCAAATAAAAGCAGAGACAGACATTAAAAATATGACTCATGAGTCAATGTAATCACCATTGACAGGCGGACTAAACAGAACTTGTTTTGTGACATCATCACAACTCCTTTTGTCTGACAGACAGGGATATCAGTAATCCTAGTTTTGAAGAATTTAACAGGCCTTTAGTGGCTTTAACAGTGTCACCAGATTTTAAATCATGACTCAAACTGAACAAGTGAGCCTCCATGTGTCTGCACTTTGTTTTAATGATGGAGACACACGAGCACAAGCACAAAAACACACCCACCGTCGTCGGAACAATACACACTTAACTTCAGATTGCAAAGCAAGAGATATCAGCCTTTACTTAGGCTGTGTATGATCTAAACTTCCTGTACAATAAAAAAGTTGTGTGTGTGTGATAGAGACTGTTTTGTCCCTGCAAATCACAAACAAAATTCCTCTGTTAGCTCAGCTGACCAAACAGGCAAGGATGATGCTTTCAAGAGGCTTTTAAATGTGTGCACAATCTCTTTAAAATGCTGGGGTTTTAATCAAAATGAGGCCATGATGAATAATTTTAAGCATATAATGTGACATTTATTTCGCAACTTTAAACTAGAAGAGAATAAAATTTGTTATAAGAAAAAAACATCTAAAAAGTAAAGATAAATGTAATGACCTGGTTGCATAATTGTGCATCCTTATACTAATTCTTTATTGAAGCATCTCAAAGAATCCATGATGCCATGAGATTGCTTTTTTTCCCCTCACTGAACAAGTGAGAAATTAATGAATTTCTCAATTTATCAGGGTGGAATTATGCTACTGGAATACTACAATTCCATTAAAATAACTGGAATTACACTATGATACAGTACATATTTACCAGCATATGAATAAGCCAGATGTACACACAAAAACCAGGACTGAACATAAAATAAGCTTTAGCTTTTTACCATTATTTTTTAAAGTGGAATGAACAAATATAAAATAAAAAAATTACAGGAATAGGCAAAAATAAAAATTTAAAAACATAACTGAAAAAAAGCTGAGTTCTATATATAAGTTTCAGTTGCATGCAGAATCAGAACCAAAGAGTAGAGTTTCTAAAAGGAGTAAAAGAAGTGTGGAAACAAATCCTAATTTTGTTTTGGATTTGGGAAACCGTCAAGCTGCTCTGGGAGATCTACTTCCGTCTGGAGTTGTAATTGGTCATCTGCAAGCTACAGCATTATCTTCTCTGGGTTTTCAACAGCCTGCCAGCTCACATAATATTGCAGAATATATGGTCCCTACTGGTCTTATGTTACTGATGTTGAGCAAACTGTATCATTGGAGTAATCTGATGGATGAACTAACCAAAGGAAGAATCCCCTTGCATTAAAGCTAATAAAATTCCCTTACATAAGACAACGTATCATCATGATGTAGAGCAATCCTAAAAATCTAAAATCACAGAGTATTAAACACAAATGAATAAACAGCTTTCCATACTAGCTTTTATGTGTAAAAAAGCTATTTTTCCTGATCAATCTAATACAGGTGTAGATTAACTTAAAGTGATTTCTGGGCCAAAACGGAAGTTGTGAGAAACTGTAGTGGAACTGATAGGAGTTTGAGTAGCAGCATTGGAGTAATGCTTTCTCCTTAATGCAGTTAAATCCTCATGAGTAAAACAGAGACTGATTACGTGAATCATTCTTGCACAACCAATTCATGGCTCACTTTTATAAAGTAAGCTGTTCTGGTGAGTTGTTTGGACAAACGTACCAACACATGCCTGCACACAGCAGGGTAAAAATGCTGGTCAGAACTGGAGCAGAAACTTCAACACCAACCAAAATTCTGCCAGGATTTTAGTGCTTTGGGTTACTGTTTCTGTCAAAAGCAGTCATTTCCAACTTTGGAGAATTAGAAGTAGGCTGAACTAGTGACACAGCCCTTTTAAATCCCTCACTTGGATTTGTAGAACAGTTTGGTAGATCTTATAGCGGCTGTTCTTAAACTGCTCAAACTTACTGGATTAATAACGATATAAATCTTGATTTTATTAACTCAAATTTTATGAACTCAAACAGTTGCAGTTCTTAAACTGCAACTGTTCTTAAACTGCTCAAACTTACTGGATTAATAACGATATAAATCTTGATTTTATGAACTCAAATTTGAGCTGTTATTGTTTTGGCTAGAGACTGTGTTATGCAAAGACATTAGCATTAAAAATGTAGCATAATCAATTCTTGGAAACATTTGGGTGCATCCTTAGCAGTCTGGGCTTACTTGCATTTCTTGTATAAATTAAACAACTTTGGATAAAATCAATTAAGGGTGAAAAGAAAGAAAAGTACTGGTAAGTGATTTTATATACCTGGAAACACCTTTTAAACAGCAGCTTGGTAGGAGATCCTGGCAGAATTATCAAGCATATTTTCTCAGTAGCTTACCTGGGATGACCTTCAGCCAGGCTCTCTGAATGGCTTCCCCTTGATGATTGGAAACTTTACAGAGATACTCCCCAGCGTCTTCCTCTGTGACATTGGTGATGGTGAGAAACTCCATGTCTGTGGGAATGTTTGAGCTCTGCAATGCATCAAACAAAATGAGCATCAGGCACAGAAGCACATAGCAACAAAAACAACACTACTACCCATTAAATATTGCTTCATCTGTTCATGTGAAATGGTAGCTACAATATGACTTGGTTCTGACAGATAAAGTCTATGACTTTTCTAAGACGTATTGACCATAAAATAAAGGTAAATTAAAGCACCACTAAAAGAGCAAGAAACAAAATTATGCCAAATTACGAGCAATATAATAAGTTTCTCATCCGACTTTGAAAGTTCAACTAAAAATAAAGAAAATCACAGGACAAGAGAGGAAAAATGTGTTCAGAGTATAAAAAGCATAGGGTGGAAAGTGACCTACCTTTAACACTTTGATGTAGGGGGGTCCATCAGGCCCATAACGACTACCATTCCTGGGGATGAGTCTCAGCCACTGGAAGTGAGACTCGCCATAAACATAGACGTTGCACTGGAACTGGGCGTCCTCTCCAATGCGTACAGTGGTATTGGAAAGAAAACCGGCCAGGAGATTTGGCCGGTATAGTTGCCGACCTGTTGAAAGAGAGCAAAAAAGAATTGCACAATTGTTCAGTGGTTAAATAATTGGAGACTAATTCTTATGGTTAATTACTAAAATACGTGGCGGTTTTGGAAAGTGCACCATCCTATGCATTGTTACATATGTACATTAGTATCCAAGTCAAACAGAGGGAGACCTGGGGAACAATGCCCTCTTTCAGACCCCCCCCAGCTTTTACAGCTACCCTGAGGAGTCCCCACAGCTCCCATACTGTGACATGACTCATGAGCCCAGCAGAGCCTTTCCAAAACAAAATCTTAAGGTAGGTGCAGTGGATTTATTTGTATGGGTATGTTTATGAGTTTTGGAGTTAGTCATCATCAGCCAATGTCAACGGATGAGACTCTACATTTAATAAAAAGAACAAAGCTGGCACAAACTACCATTTAAATTCCAGGACGTAGAGACTTCTACTGTCTTTCTTCTTTCGCTGCCTTTTCTGAAATCTGTCAAATCCTCTCTCAAGATCTCCCCCCTCCTTGCTGCACATTCCTTGGGTTTGCCTTGTTTATTGTCAGTCTTTATTTGCCCCCATTTTTCCAGCATTCTTTACCCTCTCAAACTTTTCCAACTTTGAGAAGGTGGAAACATCAAGCACTTGCTATAAAAACCTAACAACATTATTTACTAAGCAAAACCACAGGACCAGAAAGGCTTATAACTATAACTTAGAAGTGTCAAGACTAATAGAGTAAACCAGAGTCGGTATTTAGTGCATTTTAAAGGTATTATACCCTCTAATTTTTCCACAATTTCTCACAACAAAAACAACAATCTCTAGTGTATTTGTATTAGATTTGTATGTGCCAAATCATGACAAAGCAGTGCATACATTAGCTATAATATGGAAGAAAAACAATACACAAAATCAGCTAACAGTGCCCACTCTATGCAAAACTTGACCAATAATGTGATTCCATGCCTTATGTTTGGACGTTCTGTAATTAAAACCAAAAAAATGACTTCAGAAGGAATGCATGTGCAGAATAACAGAAAAGAGGCACAGAGCCTCATGAGAACAGTAGATACTGCACAACTGACTAATATCTACTGTGAAGTTCAAACACGGAATCCACCCAATAATCCAGCAATTGATGGAGCAATCTGATGGCAGCAATCCCTGGTGACCAGTGAAGGACGTTGAACTCTGAGTGACCTGGCGGCTTGCCTCATGGGGACCTTGGAGGTCAGGTCGAGTAGAGACCCTTGAAATACTTAGTGCGGCACAGAGTAGGATGTGGCTACCCACACAGTGTTGAATAGCTGTGACGTGCCATGTGTAGCTGGCCAACTGTGCCCCTTTGTCCAGACTCCAGCTTAAACCAGTAAAGTCTGACTTAGTGCTTGTCACTTGGGCAACAAAAAAACAAGTTTTTTTTTTCTCTCCATTTCAGCTCTTTTGTTCTCTCCATTTGCACCCTGAGCTAATGACAAAAAATTAGGAAAGACTTTGTAAAGAGGAAGCAGTAACAACAGATCCAGTCATAGAAGAGGTTTATTATTCTGCAGTAAACTAGAATAAAAAGTAAAATCCAGTTGGAAAGAGAGTTTTAGTCAAACTAAGAGAGAGGAAGAGAAAGGGGTCTCAGTTGGTGAGCATGTGTGAATTAGCCATAATGTGTTTCTGCACATATGCCCATACATTCACATTATGCAAATAGTTTGAAGAAAATAATATCAGTACAATGATATTGTACTGATATTAAAATAAATGGACGTGTGCAACAAGATCAAGAATAACTCCAGTTGTGGGTAAATCGTGAAGACACTTGGATGACGAGTTGGACCACTGCAGCTTCATGTCTTGTCTAGTTATCTATGGTTCACTGACCAGCCTTTAAAAGAATGACTGATAAACCTTTATGCATACTGTTGGTTCACAAAGTGGTGAGCAGCAGGTCCAAAGGAGATCGGGTCTATGCCAAATTAGGAGAACAAAGCTGGAATGAGCAAACACACATTGATCTACTACTGTTATCCCGCTCTCCCTTGTAGTCTCTGCTGCCTATCGATTCTCCAGAGGGAAAAGCACTACTTTCTTTCTGAGTTTCAAAGGTCAGGAAAGAGGGATTGACTGAGCTGGGGTTGAACTCACCATGATTAGTGCTGAGGACAGCAGCTAAAAGACTGATGACAAACGATCATCCTTGTTATACCCAAGTTAGCTTTAAAGGATAATTTTGTAGCAGGGGTCCACTGCAGTATAAAGTGTTTACATATTTTTAGAAATGTTGTTATAAATGCCCACTCTGGCTTCATGCGTTAGAATTACAACATCAGTAAAGCAGATTTTCATTCTAGGACAAAGTTTCACGATGTTAGCCAAACATCTATAACATATAATTTACATAAAGCAGAAAACAGACAATTTTCTTTCACTTAAATAATATAACAGTGTGTTCGTTATTATTACTTATTACAGTAATAACAGTCTTTATTTATTTAGTGTTATTTTGATGGGTTATTAACCTTCTACCAGTCCGACCAGGTCTTTGGTTTCTGTAAGCTGTCTGCTTACTACAGGTAAGCAGATGTAGTAAGCAGACAAAAGCCTTCAAAAATACTGAACTGATATTTAAAGTTTTAAAAAATACTGTAATGTAACATGATAAAAACATCCCAGTAGCAGTCCCTGACCTCCACCTGCATCTACAGTACACCTGTGCAACAATCAAACCGTCAGCCTACACACACACACACACACACACACCCCCACACACTTTATTCTCACTCACTGTAGGATATTTTTTCCCTGTCAGTTATCCAATTTACTAAGCTTAGCATGTATAATAAAAGTCTGGGTACTGACCCAATACATCCAGAGAGTAGGTGTGGTTGATGGATCCATCCACATTCTCCGCCAAACAGGTGTAGTTTCCCCTGTCCGACGGCATCACGTTCTCCATGATCAGCGTCCAGGACTGGTGCCGAACCTGTGGTCAAATTACAGAATCACTGAGATCACTGAGGTAAAATTAAAGGACATGAACAAATTTAGCTAAAAGAAAGAAATGGAAGAAGGAGGAATTTGCTGGAAGGTGTGAACAATTATAACTGTTGTAACTTCGTTGTTGGAGTGCAGTGGAGAAATTTTGTGAACTTTGGCTGCATGTTTTATTTTCTATGACCTCTGAGGTCATAATTTGGTTCTGGAGATGATATAAAACACAACCTAATCTTGTTGACGTTTCAAGTTTGAAAGCTGGAAACATTTGCCGGTTACTGTGTTTTTTGACAAGACTAACTGCAATTAGCAATATAAGCTAACAAACAACTGATGTACATTCCTTCATTTTATTCCTGAAGAAATACATAAACCAAAAAAAGGTGCTGTATTGCTCTGCATTACAGATGTAATCAAATAATCAAAAGTGCAAATACCTTGTAGCTACTTCTAAATTCTAAATATTGTCAGCCATATTGGATTTTGAGGTGTAAAATATGAGAAATTTTGAACTTTTTCCACTTGAAATCCCGGCTGCAGAAGATCTGTCTGGTAGATTTTCTAAGTTGGAACTTAAACTCCTCAGTAGAAATAGTTCATCTTGTTAAATCACACACATTAACTGATCTGTTCAGTTCATAGTTGTTCTACGTTCAGGAAACCAAGAACTAAAGTACAACTATCTATAAAGAAAGTGGTACTTGTAAACATTTGTATGAAGTCATGGGGTATTTGTTTTAAAATGTCTGAGAACCTATAGTCTAATCCTTGTGTGTTGCTACCATTGTATGTAGAACCACCTCCGCAGTCTGAGCTGTTTCAAGCCTGCAGTTGTTCTAAATTATTTGCAAGCATAGTTTCTAGTGCGTATGGAAACCACAGGTGTAAGCAAACAATGAGGTTTCCATCCATACACTAAAGAGAGACACTGTAGCTGTTGCGTGTACAGGCCTACATTTCACACAATGGAAAGGTAAGGCTATGGGGATGGGCTCAGGTACAGCTTTTGTGAAACATTTGTTGACAAAAAGAGAGGAATGAAATGCCCGCGGTGTAACTGACAGCCTGACTGAATCATTTCTGGTGCTGTTTTTTTTTTCCCCCTTAGTTTTAATAAAGTTGCTAAAACCTGCAGGGGAAGAAACTTGAGCAGCAACACAAACATGATCTGTACCTTACTTTTCATGGCAGGAAGTTGACTTTCACTTATAAGGCGCTATTTATTAACCGCGAGCCTAAAACTGGTTCAGAATCAGTGTTTTTTTTCATAAATTAGTTGCATAACTCTCATTCTGAATTGTTAATACCTTAATGTAATGCAATGATTGTTTTCTGTGCTTTACAGGTGGCAATCTGATCTGATTTCCATCAAATTTGCACCTCAATTAAAGAGGTGATTAAAACATTAAAAGAAAATTTTAATTTAAATTAAATACATTACAAGCATCAAAGTTACCTTGTATACGGATGTGTGTCGGCAAAGGCAAACTTGTGATATTTGTACCACAGTTTGGTAATCTAAACTGGAGGAACCCTAAGTGGGAGTGTGCAAAGCATTAACAGCAGGGGTAGCAAAACATTTATTCAAGTGGGTTTTTCCTTTAATGAATAAATGTTGCATTTGTATGCTGCTGCAACAAAATTCATAAAGCACGTTTAATACAAACAAAATCCCACCTAGTATTAACTGGCTAGTTTCTAACTACAGCCAGAGGAACATTTTTCTGCCTCACTGAGTTCCCCTAACATCCTGAACTCAGTTCAACCCCTGAAGCTACCTACTTTCTCTATACGTTACTGTCTGAGGGCATTTACCCTCTCAGTCCTGGGATTATGTTTCTAATTGATGGGGCTAAAGAACCATTTCACGTTACAGTGAGAGACTCTGCACAGTATCCTGGTGAGACAGTGTCCACGGATGAGCAATTCCAATTTCACACCAGAAATCCTGCCCTCGTTTTCTCTGTCTCATCTCCTCCCATCTCTCCAGTGAAGGGTGGAAAAGAGGCCTTTCACCTCTTTTCCACCCTTTTCCTTATGGGAGGAATCATTTATTTTATTCTTTTTCATATTGGTACAAACTCTTAAAAAGTTCAGACCTCAGTAGTCAAATCAGAAAATGCAATAAAAAAAATAATTTAAGCTAAAGCACTAAGAAAAACTCAGATAGCAGAGTTTTCAGAGAAGTTTTGCCTTGTAACAAAATAAAATTGAGTTCCCTAAAATTTTATCCCAATCCAGGCTTTTAATGAAGTAACCCTCCACCTAGTTTGCTAAGTATTTCAAAGAGATCTTGGATCAGTGCAAACATCCAGGTGTTTCTGTAGTAGCTTTCAAATTACGCTACTACAGCGTAACATTTAAAATGAAAAGCAGTTCTTCCTTCCCTGAAAGAATGTTAAATATGTGTCTTTAAGTAGTTTTTTTTTTTTAAATGACAAATTTCATGTAAAGTTTTTGTTTGGATTTTACCTTATATCCTCCCGTGCGGTCCTCCTGGTGGAGAGGCCTGCCGTTTTTAAGCCAATGCAGTGTTGGCTGAGGATATCCTCCAGTAGCACAGCGGAACTTCACTGTGGTGGCAGCTGGCACCACGTGAAAATTGTACTTCATCTTTTCTGGCGAACTCCAGTATGGCGCGCCTGCAACCAGATAACAAGCCACATTCAGTCATTTCCTGACAGTGTCGACTGTATCAACAGCTTGACTTCAGAGGAAAATGGGCTGGCTTAGTCCAGAGGCATGAAGGAGCGTGTCTGCAGAAGAATCCAACCTGAGCCGTTCTTAAAGAGGCCCCCTTTTTTTCTTGGCAACACTATCCAAACTGCCGTCTGCACAACATGACCTAAAGCTCTGAACTTCCACGACTAAACAAAAACACACTTTTCCTGTGGGCTCTGCAGGGAGCAACAAAAACCAAAAAAAGATCAGCTCTGAGGGGCTGGGCGTTGCTAGAAGGGTAATCAGACCATCACATTCAATTTTTATCTCATTCCACTTAACAGTTTTTTTCCTCCTCCTTTCTCCAATTACTATAACTACCCTGTAAATCACTCAGCTATATATGGACGACATAGCTGGAGGTACTTATCACGCCTGCAAAATCATTATGTCCCTCCATTGGAGAACATTTCTAAAGCTTTTTAATAATGAAATGCAGTTCCATCATTCCACATATCGATATCTTCTGTCTTTCTTGGGTTTTGTGCTCATATATTTCTATCTTCAGTCTCTCTGCACCTGGGACTGTGATTGTCTAAGCAGATGGGACTGAAAACTGCAAGACACACTCAAAGACAAACAACTACCCAAACGGTCCTCCACACCACCACTTCCTCTTCTTTTGGCCGGAGTGCAAGTGACAGAGGGAATACCCACAGATAACACCATGACTCATTAAAGCAACAATGCCCCAGGAGAATATTTGCTCCAAGATTTATTACTTGATGTCTAATCGGTGTACTACTATCAGATGCTTCTCATCTTGCAAAAGCAGCCCCGACCGGACATGTCCAGCATAGCTGCATGGCTGTTTCAGAAATGCTTTTGCCTTCCTCAATGGGAGGAAAGGAGAAATCTTAACCTCTCAGTTCTTTTGCTTGTTTTGTGAAAGAATTATACAGACTGTGGCTTTTCTGCAGTTCTTATAACATTCTGGAAAATGAAGTACAAAATAACCATAAACTGCTTGAGTCGTTACTGGCTCTTATTATGTGCAGGTTCCATACATTGAACAATACTGGAACTGGTGTTTAGTAGTTATTTAAACCAAAATAAGTTGACTCTACTTCAACATTTATAACCACTGACCAGATTTGACTTGTAAATATAGATTGGAATACAAATTCTTTAAAGCAATCTTTGCAAATATAAAATGTTAAAAATAAGAAGTTTTAGTCCTTTGTTTTAGATTTTGTGTTTAAGAAACGCAGATCCAGTGGCATTTAAATCTGCTCCTGAACTTAAAGTTTTATTTGATTTTATTAGAGACTAAAAAAGCAGTGACATAGCCCTTTTTGGATTTGGAACAAGTGTGCATTCAACCAGTAAGTTAAGAAAGCAAAAATAATAATATGTAAAATGTTCAAATTAAGCTGTGGTGTGGCTAATCCAAGATGAGATTTATCATTAAAATATAAATCAAGTTTTAGTTGATTTTATTTTAGTAAAAAAAAAAAAGAAAAGAAAAAATAGTTTTTCATACTAAACATTTTTCTATTCCAATTTATTAATTTTTTTCTTTACTTATCCACATCTGGAGAAATAATAAACACACATTCCATGCTTTTCCTTCCATGCTTTTCCAGACTTTTGAAGACAGTGTAGGAACCCTGTAAAACTGAAGCCCTAGTCAAAGCCCTTCCTGACTAGGTGCAGGCTGCCATCTTGTCTGTCCAAAGCAGCAGAACCATCACACCTCTCTACAGATGAAGCCAAACTGTCTCGCTGGCCCAACTGCTGTGGCCCCTCGTCTTTCAGTAAGCCTTGTGCATCCGGACTCTCGCTCACGCACGGCTGTTTGTCCTCAGCTGGCCTCGGGTAAGCTGAGGTTATCTGACTCCGGTGCTGAGTCAAGATTTTTTTTTCCTCAAATTTTCTCCAGAAAGCTAAATCCATCAACGTCTTTGAAGTTTACATATTACAGTTCACTTGTTCCTCCTTTTTTATCGTAGTACTGACAGAAGCTCCACTTGCAATGTTTCCTGAGAAAGTCAATATGGAGACCTGGTACTAAAGTAGTAGTTCCTGTGTCGCATGTCTAGTTTCTAGTTCATTCATCCCATACTCACTTAACTGAACGCTGTCCGCCCAAGTGTCCTCTGACCGGTCTGTATCGTCCTCATCGTCCCCCGACCAGGTTGCATCTGCACAGAGTATCCATGGTTACCATCAACCATTCACTCAACTCAAACGCACAAATGCCATCAAGCATCCAGAGACCTCCAGAGTTAGAACTCTTATTGGTTTTTTGAGAATCAACTTTCAGTTCAGTCTTCTGGTCAATCAGGTTGTCGACTGTTACTGCTAACGACACACCTAAATCCTCAGCAGATTCTGTTCAAAAGGACAAAATCTTCCTCCACTTCATCCCAAATCCACAACCGTTTCTGAACTCAACCAAGTCCTCCCCACCCAACTGTCTGTCCTGCTCTGATCTGTCCTACTCTGTCTCCCTGACTCACCTGTGACATTGACTATGAAGCAGACCGTGTCTTTGCCCACGCTGGTGCAGGCATACAGGCCCGAGTCCTTGGGCATGGCATCACGAATTTGCAGCACCTCCTGTTCTATCAGTGTGCGGTTGTTGGTGCCCAGAGAGCCGCCATCTTTGGTCCAAGTGATGGTCCCCGTCACCGGCAGAGGACAACTCAGCTTCAGCACCTCGCCCGGGTGCAGTGAGCACACCGTGGGCTTAAAAATTTGGTATTTGTTCGACGCCTCTGCAGAGCAAATGGGGGAAGTTGGAAGTTGGGGAAAGGGGTAGAAAAGGATTGAAGCAGAGACAGAGTGCACAAAGAGGAGGAACAACAAGATGAGAGAGGAAGAAACAAGCCATAGTTTTGGAACTAAAACACCAGACACCATTTAAATCAACTTATGCAGGAAGAGAATTGAGGGAAGGAAAAAGTCCCATTATAAGAAACCATAAAACTAGAATTTATCCACTAGCTCAGTCAGTCATTTGAAATGGATCCTATGGAAGCCCAGTTCAGTTATCAGTTGATTTGCATAATCAGCAAATACATTCATGCAATATCTGCGATAGCAGCCAGTGTGGAGAAAATCCTAATAAATACTGTGAACAGGTGTGTGTTAGTAATCTGCGTGCCCACACATTCCTGTCCAACCTCTAACGAGGTTAGTATAGATGCCAGGCAGGCAAACTGGTGTGCAGCTACAAGCACTGAAGGAAGCATAATGTCAGCCTGTCAGAGAGGGAAAGCGGCAAGAAAGGTCTGGCGAAAGCGCTTGTCAGGCAGGGGATCTGGAGAGGTTGGGGTAGAACCCTTCTTCTTTGACTTTTTTTCTGATTTCCACTGTGCAATGAAGCTAGAAAACTCCTGACCTGGCCAACTCTTCTGTTTTCTCTCGTCTTCACTCTGCTTCATAATTCCTTGGCCATGAAAGATCTACATCCCCTACACAGGATGTGCAAAACTCAGCCAGCAAGCAAGAAATACACAGTACTGGAACCAAAGTGCACAAAAATCGACATTTCTTGGAGGAAAACCAAATCTGCCAGCTAGCGTACATAAGTCCAGAATGAGGAGGGAGGAGGGCTTCCAATCCATGAAGACAAGAAAGGAACTCTAGGATTGGAGACAAACACGCACTCATGCAACCCTGAAATTAATTATCTCACTTGACATGTAAATAAGGCTTAAAACTTGCTACACTTTCAGTGCCTTCTGAAAGTATTCACATTTGCCACTTTACACCAGCAAACATCCTATTTGTATTTAACAGAAGATAGTGATAGCTTTAGTATTTTCACAAAATAAAAAATCTCAAAAGCTTTCAACCCCATATGAAATCAATTTCTCTTAAGAACAGAACGACAAATGCAGATTTGTCAATAGTTTCTCCTCCATGAGCTGTGACTCTCTGCAGCTCCTTTAAGGGCCTGATGCTCTGACTAATACTCTGCTTGTCTATCAAATTAGGGCCATACTGTTTCCAGTGTTGAATGTTGGAGTGAACAGTGTCCCATGAGATATTTAAAACTTGGGATATTGTTTTATTGCTTAACTCTGCTCTAAGCCTCTCTACAACTTGACCCCTGTGGTGTGTTTCTTAGTCTTCACGATGCTGCTTGTTCACTAATGTACTCTAGGAGTCCTCTGATGCCTTCACAGAACAAACTGATGTGATTTAATTTCTGAAAGCAATAGTTTGCACTGGATTCTATGTAGGGCTATCACATCAAGATTTTATGTGTCAGGATATTTTTCCTTCCACTTTATGGTTATGCTGCATTTTGTGCTTGCAAAGAATGAATACATTAAGGTCTGTAGTGGTAACTTGGAAAAGCACAATATAGTTCAACAGTAGGAATGCATGTTATGTTGCATATTTCACATATTTCTAAGGCATATTGGTATTAGTCTGATAAATAAAACTGGGACAATATTAATAACCAATGTTCATTTCAATGTAGTTATCATTTGTGTATGTGTTTCAATATATCAGTGATAGATTGTCGGTTTCCTAGAAGACATGTCAGCGGTATGATTGTTTCGAAAGGTTAGGTAAATATTAATACAATATCAGTAAATATATGTAAAATAACCAGTTACAGCAATATTAATATCAAATATCAGTCCAAGTTCTCATATCAGTGAAATCCTATTCAAGAGGTGCAAATATTTTTCCAAGTAAAACTGGAAGGAAGGCACATTTTTTCTCTCGGGTGAAAATGCAGCAATTTCTAAATGCTGTGTGTTTGTTGGAAACAGCTTAAGAACAAACCTGTTTAGAAAGATTGGAGAGAGGAAAAAAGCAGCAATGGAAAAGCGAACAAAACAAGCCAATGATGATGGTAAATGAGGAGAGTTTTGGCTGGAGCCTGATAGGTGTAATTATAGAGGCAAAGGAACTCCCAGTTTTTCCCTACCTCAGTGCACCTTTTCAACAACACCCCCACCCAAGTCATATGTGCTTGCGGTGTGTGTGTGAGTGTGTCGTTGAAAAATACTAGAATGCATGAAACGCACACACATCACCGTTGAAAGGTTTGGGAAAGTCATCGGGCAACAATTCAGAAGTTGGGGCATGTGTGCAAACTTTGAAACAGTCCCCCCAGGCAAAGAGGCAGGTACAGTTCCAACATTGTCTTTGTTGCTACTAAAGCGGAAATAATTAACCCCTCCCTTCCCAGAAAGCCCTGAATGTGTGGTCTGATAGGAGGAGGGTCAGGTTGATTGATGGGGAGCTGTCTCCGCTACCTTTTTACAACATTTCTACACCACAAGCCTCCGCTTTGGCATTGCAGCTGCTGCAAGATTTTCCCATTTATTAGTGTTTTAAATAAGTAACTGCTGGGATGCGGGTGTGGAGAACTTTAAGATGATCCTGACATAACAAAGCAACACCTGGGATGTGAATGCACACATGCTCAAACAAGTGCAAAAGCAGTGGAAAGAAATTTCTCCAAATCTTATTAAAGGAAGCATGCAGGTGTTAGTTTTGTCATCCTCCATTTCTTATCGCTGCTGTGTGCATCTGTCTCCCTCCATCAATCCCTCCTTCTCTTCTTCTGCCCTCCCTTTCCGTTTTGTCCTCTCCTTCCCTCTTCCCACACATCTTCAACCCCCAACCTACTCCCACTAGTGACCCCGCTGACCTAACCCTGACCCTTCAGTAACCTGTTGACACCTCTCCAACATACCTGATTGTTCATGGGAACCTCTGCCATTCAAAGAAGAGCGCACACAAGAACACCATTGGAAGAAAGAGTTTGAATCGATTGCACAACACTTTTAATAATCTAGAAACAAATTACTTTCTCATTTCCCACTAAGCAGCTCTACTCCTCCTTGCCACTTTCATCTGTTTTCTTTTGCTCATGCAAAAAAAACTCATTTAGTGTCTCCCTTTTCAAAGCTACAACAGGTTTCAGGCAGTCCCTCCTCGTCCCTATCGACGCTGGCAGTAATTAGTCCTGCAGCCTGACTGCAGTGAAATGCACACTGCAAAAGCATAAACTCTTACCCAGTATTTTAGGTCTAGTTTCTAGTGCAAATTTCTTAGTACACTTGAAATAAGACAAAACTAACTTACAAGTAACTTTTCTATAAGACATATCAGCCTGTTTTGGCAGTACAACTGTTCTCAGTCAGTCTTGCTAACTTTCAGTTTGGCACAAACCAGGATGCGGTTATTAGTTGTATTTTTCTGAGTTGATCCATCTGTTATTTATTTCCACTTATCTTTGCAGGTCATGGCAGCTTTGGTGCCTATCTCCAACAATTACCGGGTGAGAGGGAGGATATTCCCTAGACAGGTCACCAGTAATGAAACTAACTTTTAGCATCACAGGTACAACGCCCTGAAAGGGCAAATCACAGCAGACCAAAATCAAACTAACACTCCACATCACCCTGAACTCCATCATGAAATGGGCAAAAAAAAAAAATTGTTGTAGGGGTCAGTAGTTTTATGGACTTAAAACTTTTATTACAATATTTTATGATACTATTGTGATACTGACAAAAGTGACAATATGAACTATATTTCTTTTTTTAGGTAACTGTGTGGCTGTGCCTGCAGGGCATAGAAATCATAGCCACACAAACACAAATTTTCCGTTTGTACGCTTCTTGGGACACCAGTCGCATGTACGTATTTATATTTATTGATACTGTCATTGAAAATAGTAAAAATAACAATCCCGACAAAACGGACAGTTTTGTTTTTTAAAAAAAACATCATTCCTTGTAATTTATTATGACACCAATAAATCAAGATTCTTAACGACATGCAAAATGCCCACCCCTATTTTGTGGTACTCAATTTTATTTACAATCATGCACCACTGTACGATGGCCTGTCATAAAATACATTGAATTTTTTTATAATGTGATAACTCGCATATGAAGCTGCATGTGCTTCATCCAGTAGATGTTAGATAAATTGAATTAACCAGTAGCTTTTTAACAGACCTACATGCATGAGTCAAATTAGTTTGGTTTAAGGCAGTCATCTTTATCTATGTGTCATTTTTATTTCTCCTTTCCTTTCTCATCCAACACCTGAGCGTGCCGATTCCGATTCCCATCTGTATCCTGCTGTGGACCAAACGGCCCAATCTGGCACAGGCAGAAGCTTTTCTATGCTTCTTATCAGGCCAGCGTGAGGTGGGCCAGCGTAGCGACCAGCCAAGGCAAACAACACACTGGGACCTTCGGTAAGTTAATAAAAGTCCTCGTGTGAAAGCTGTGCATCCAGTCCAAAAAAAACCCCTGCCCCGAATCCTGTTGCTCACTAACACACACACACACACCCCTACACACGCACACAGTGTATTTATGTAGAGTTCAGTTCCACTGTCAAAGCCACACACTCCAGAAACACACTGCATGTCATTAACTGGCCAGCTGACACTTTTATGCATTTACAACTGCACTCCTACTGTGTAAATACCAGGGTGTTACAGATAGGCAGGTCTGTACCTCATTCTAACACAAAAACACTCTTACACAGAGTTTTTCACTTATTTAGCATGAGCTCATTTTGTAGCTAATTACTGAAGAAAATCAGGTAGCAAAATACATTCCAGAACACTTCACAACCTCCTTCGGAATATAAACCTTAAATTCATCTTATTCCAGTGTCTGTCTAAGCATTGAGTCTCTTCCTTCATGTACAATGGAGCCTAGATTTATTTAACAACTGAAGTATTTTGGAAAAAACGCCTCTCTGCTGATCAGAGCGGGTTTTTTTAGGAACAGAGTTTGGCAGCAGCTTCAGGAACGCAGAGCCAAACTATGAGCCGACTTCAGTCAGCTGTTCTCATTCCAGGGTGCCTGGTGCCATGTTCATCCCACATGAAATACAAAAGGCACCCAATGTCAAAGACACACACCTTTCAGATTAGGCTTCATTGCTGTTCGGTTCTGTCAGTGCATTTTAATCGCTGTCCAAATGGAGAGCGCCTGGATGATGTAAACACTCCCGTAGATACTGAAGCGTCTGCAGCAACAACAATGGGTCTGTTGTGGAGGCTGTAGCCAGCGAGCTCGCTCCACTTCTTCTGTTACAGCAGCTACAGGTAAACAAACTAGTAGGGCCACCGGAGGTGCAGGCGTGGGCTCAAAGGAGACAAGACTGATATGCAATCTGAAGCATCTCCAGCAATCTGTGCTCCTCCACACACACACACACACACGCAGGCGGAGGTGTGACCCGAGCTCCAGGGCGGCAAGGGGTGGAGCAGCTGGAAATACTAAACATCTCTAAAGGGGAGGTTGTTGTTAGGTTAGAGAAAAATTAGTTATTGGTATTCTGTCTCTTCAACATCTGCGTACTACAGGTACCATGTCACTCTGTTTCAATCAAGTAAAGCCGTTCAAGCTGAACAGAGAAACTGACTCAGATAAGATAGGACTGTGCACGTTTTGCAATACAATGGGAAAGAATTTGTTGAACTTTCTCCAATATCGTCAATTAGGATTTTATGTGATAAACCAACACAAAGTAATGCCTAATTTTGAAACAATGATGCACTTTTTAAAAAATGTTTGAATGATCAAAAGCATAAAAAGACGGCAAGCTTTTATTTATAAAATGCAAGATTTGAAGAGGCATGTGAAAGTAAGAATAGAAGTTCAGTCACTTTTACTCTGAAACCTCTGAATAAAATCCAGACCTACCAATTACCTTCTGAAGTCACCCAGTCTGGAAAATTAGTAAGCCATTAGCAGTATCATGCTGTGGGAATGCATTTCTTCATCACTAACAGGGAAGCCATCAGAGAAGACGGAAAATTTGAGACGAAAACTCTGAATCTGCCACACAAAACTTGAGCAAGGAATAGAGGCTCACCTTCAGAATGGAAAGTTCAAACCTGAATCCAACTGAGAATCTTTGGCAATGTTTTAAAATGATATTCACAACTAAGTCTGCAGCAAATAAGCAATTAATCGGATAATTAAAAAAATTTTGCTAAATTTCCATTCTGATGATTCATATTCAGCTTTGTTTAAAGAGACATCATAATCCATTTGATTTATGGTTTCCGTTGTGTGTGATTTTTGTTTTCATTTTATTTATTGTCTTTGGCTGTTGTGTTTTATTTTAGATATTGCGATACCTTCCAGATCCAGTGTGAAGTGTTCTTTGCAAAAATTCAAGTTTATTGGTTTTTGAGATGGCATCTTAATGCAAGATGCATTAAGATGCCATTAGCAGCATACTACTTGAAAATGGTCTCAACAACAAAATTATTTATTGCAGCAATGACTAGGGCAATTTGTCACCTAGCTAAATTTGTTGTTGTGACAGGCCTATTCACAACCACAGTCAAACAAATATGACTAAGCCTGAACTGATATGCAAAGAAAGATGGTCATTAACGTCAGTTTCTAGATGCATAAAGGGTTTTATTTAGGGGTAACAGAGTAGGGTTAAATGCAAATTGACATGTTTTGAAAAATCACACGTCATTTTCCTTCTACTTTGCACAAGTAGGCAGCACTTTGTGCTGGGTTATGAATTAAAATCATAAAATGCATCAAGGGTTGTGCTTATACCTTGATAACCTGTGAGGTATACATTCTTTTGCAAAGCCCTCCATGCCTTACCATGTGACCCTTTGAAGGTCTACCCATCTTAATCTCCAGTCACATGACTTCACCGCTGACCAACTCTCTGTAATCTTTCCAAGCGAAGGAGAAGTAAATTTGCACAAATCCTCTTAGAACTTTCCTAGAGGATTGTGTAACGCTGTGAAGCTCGCTCTGTCCTCCCTGCAGCCACATAGCGTAGCGTTGGAACCGTGTGGGGGCTCTGAACTCACCAGCATGGAGCCAAACAGTCTGGCATAGAACAACAAAAACAACAGGAGACAGCAGTTCAGGCAGCCTCTCATCAAGGTAGGCAAGAGGGAGACTCTGACCTCCGGGGGAAAGGGCAAAAGTAGGTAGAGTGTGGGTGTGAAGGAGAAGGGAGTTGTGGTTTAAAAAGTGATGCTCACTTGTTGGCCTAACTTAAAATTAGCATCCTGATTAAAGCCTGAGAACAAAGAGCTGTGGAATGCGGTTTACCGTCTATCACAACAATTAATTAACTTGTCTCTAACCAGACTGAGACAAGCCTAAAAATACTAGAAAATTACACTTCAGCAGTGCGAAGCAAGTTTCTGAAGCTTTAGGAACGACGCGTTCGGAGTAATACAGCAAAACTTTCCCTATGCAGATGTGACTTTCTCTCCTCACCCTGTGTGTTTCTCTTCTAATGCTGGAAGGTTTAGTAGAGATGCCAGGATAAACACAGTCCCACCCTCGTTCTCCCAAACACACACACACACACACACGCCAACACACCCCCACCCACACACATCAGAGGGTCGCAAACCTGGCTTTAACACTCAATCACACCCTGGACCAGTGAGGGAAAACAGAAAAGTGTGAATCACTCACCCCCTGGTGTGGAAAACAACACCTCATTACTCTGAAGTAAATGATTCCCCTTTTGTTTGTTTAAGTAAATCACAAACTCAGTGGAAACTTGCAGATTTGTAATACTCTCCAAACACTTGACATCTATGGATAACTTTTCTTTATTTTTTACAGAAGAATATATTATTTTCCTTTTTTCAGCCCATAGAGTGGAGACAAATTTCACTAAAACATCAGCATTTAAGGTTAGGATTGGTCATTTGATCAATCCCAAACTCCTTCCAGCTACAACAAATATTTTTATGTGGACATCCCTCCACTGTTTACCTTTCAGACATAATCTCACATTGTTTAAGACCGGAGGCAACATTGTCTTTTCCATCTCTGTTCTATACACATTGGTCTGAGGTAAAAATTTGGTCAATGTTTGTCCCAAAATTGTGTTTTGAATATAATTTTACTGTGCCAAAGTCAAAGAGAATGAATCCATTGCTGAAAGAAATTAAAAAAGGTGCTTATTCTGCAGACTGTTATGCCTTTCTACTGTTCTGCTCTTTAAAGCAGAACCAGATGATAAAAGCTGGTTAGTTAGTCAGGCAATCTGAAATAATAAATATGGCACTCAGCTGTAGTTTTAAAACAGCGTTGATTTAAAAATAGTGATGTGTGCCGTTCCTTTGGTTTGCACATGATAAAATACTTAATCAAATTTGCCTTTCTTATGAGGTAAAGAAACGTGCAGGAACCTTCTTTCAGCCAGCTGACTGGCCGCTTTGCCTGGGCCAAACAAAGCTCAAATATTACAACGAATCCAAAAGCATGAAACAAAATGTGTGTATATCTTTACATGTGTTCCTCCCCAGGCTCATGCTCATGCTGCTCACCTTCAGGTTCCACGCTGGTCTCCTCCTCCCTGGTGGCGGTGATGGGCGGCCGGGCCACGCTGACGCTCAGCAGAGACAGCAAGACGGTGGCCAGAAGCCAGACCCACAAGGCCATCCCGTCAGAGGGGGAGAGGGCTCCCCATGCCCCCCTTCTCCACCACCTCCCCCTGGACACTGATCCCATCTGAGGGGGTCCACCAAACCATCAACTGCTGCGGTGGGGGTCAGCCTGTCACTCTCTGGAAATCACCCAGTCGCCTGGACTAGGAGGTGAAGGAGAAAGGAGGATTTTTGAATAAGAGGAGAGACAGAGACATTTTTGTTTAAACAGCAACAAGAAATACTTGATTTTATTGCTTATGTAGAAACTACTCCTAGTTTACATTGACTTTATTTTTGGAGTGAAGAAAGTAGAGAAATGCTGTCAAACAAGCCATGCCACAGGCATACCGAAACTGTGAGGCGGCGCAGCCACAATGCGTCTCCACTCCTGGTAATCATATGGATTGAGGGTATATCGTGAGAGCTGTAACAGTGTTTTTTAAGTGGCGTGCGGTCAAAGCAATTTGGTGTTTCTCCAAGTCCCATGGCCGTCGCATTTCAAAGATCAGACTCAAAAATCTTTATTCACTTTCACACCAATATGAAATGGAGAAATTGCTCCAACACCGTCACCTGTTCCATTTTAGCATACTCATATATTTTCCCCCCTCTTTCAACTCAAACAAGGAAATATTTGTGAGCGATGAGGTGCAGCAGGTCTTAAAAAGCGTAACTACCTTCTTCACTTTCATGCGCAACAAATGCACCAAACCTGTTGCCTTCCCTGCTGCTGTTAATTGTTCTTAATAACATTCCCTTGACTCGATTATGAGACCAGCTTTAACTGAAAGGCAATATTTCAATACTGGGACACACGCATAACAGCCTGTTTAGCCAGACATCTGCGGTTGAAGTGCGGTTTAAGTGTCTCTGGAGGTTTGCTCAAGTCACGCTTCCCTGCATTCCCTCTGCTCCAGCTGGACGTATCGGCTAGTTTCACCCTCAAAGACACATCTGATTCCGGCTTTTTAAGCAGAAATAGCATCTTAAACATTTTTTTCATTTTAAACTTCCACAATTTTCCATACTTAATTTTCAAAATGTTAGGTTTTTCCATAATTGTTTTCAACACTCCAGACATTTTAAGCACATAAAATGTACCCAGTTGGGATTTATTCCACTAATCAGCTCTATTTTCAAATCAACACATAAATATAAAACACTAAAACAGATTTCTTAAAGCACAACTAGTGAGGTTTTCATTCTGTTTGTAAAAGTTCAAAAACTAACAATGATGGTGCTTTTGGTATCTAAGCAAACCCAGTTTAAAGAGGCAAGTCTAAAAACCTTGATAAAGGATGTTAATGTTTTCTACTAAATATGTTTTCTGTCATTTTCCATCAATAACTCAAAACTAAACTGACAATAAGAAAATTAATGTTAGGATGAGGGTGAATCACAGATAAACGATGTGATATAAATATGAAATAATGTCAAAACATGTTCTTTATTTATTTATTTTCTAAAGATAATGGAAAAGTAAGTATCATCTGTAAACTTTAAACTTTTTTCATTGCTCAATTTTTTGTTTCTACTCATATACAGTCATAGAAAATGATGAAAATAAATACTTTCCCAGACTTTACAAGACTAAGCAGGAACCTTTATCAAAAGGAAAAAATCACAGATGATGTCGAAAATATGTCTTTTAATTTTTATTAATTTCTTTGATCAGGCATGCATGTGTTTTATTGATTATTGCAATTACATATTATTGCTTCGAAACACGGCGCTTCACCTTTCGGAACTTCCTAAAGCGAGATCAAAACAGGGATTACTCTCCAACTCTATGAAGAAAAAAAGCTATATTGACAGAAACGAAATGAGATAGAATAAAAAAAACTGCACTGCTTGAAAAACGCACTCCCTGCCGCAGAGTTTGGATTTTGATGCTGCAGACGTGAACTTCTGCACCACACATGAGCACAGCCTCTTTTCAATACTCCAGCTCTGAACGACATTTCTTGGCATTGCATAAATTCTCATTGAAATTCAAATCACTTGCCCCCCCCCCACCCCTCCACAATGGGGGCTCATTTGAAGCTGCTCTGTGATTTAGGGCTCCGGCACCAAGCGGTGAAAAAACAACTGCAGTCACGGGGTAATTGGCACCATAAATGCCATGTAGGAAAATTAAGCCACGTAATAAATAACAAGGACACTTGCTAATGGGTCCTAAAGTGATGATGATGCAAGGTGTAGCGTAGCATGGTGTACCTTTCTAGAACAAACTCACTCTGCACATTTTCCCTCAACACACCATCACTGTGGTGGCAGCATCACGCTGTGGGAAAGGGGAAGCTTTAGAAACACATCAGCTTATCAAGGCAATCACTAAATACACTGGATTCATTAAAGAGTAAATAAATTATGTTGTCAAATATATTTAATAAATTTAAATTTAAAAAAACAAACTCTGTGCATTTTATACAAAAAGTGGTGGCAGCATCATGCTGTAGGAAGTTCTTTGGTGGGGAAGGTAGAAGGAAAACAATTGAGACTGAGGTTTAGCATCCAACAAGTAAACTAGGAGAGCGTTCACTCCATATGAACTTTAACGCGTTCGATGAATGTGGGTAATGTCATTTTACGCATAGCGCATTTTTTAATTTGAATATCTAAAAGTAAACTTCTATAGAGTTGTTCCTCAAGAAGCCCAAGAAGGAAACACAGTTGTCTTTCAACCGCAAACCCAGAGGATTTCTTCCCTAACTTAAGGCGGCCGCAGGAGTCTTTACATGCAATACGTTGGGGAAGGGTTTGAGAAACTGCGACCTTATTGTAAACAGACAAAAAAAAAACTTACCAGAGAGGACTAAAATCGTGGAGATCTCTGTTTTGACATGCACGGATAAGAGAGGAGAGGGCATGAGATGAATCCAGAGAGAGAGGAATGTTTCCAACACCACAATGCAGCTAAAAAGCGAAGGAAAAAAATCGAGGCGCTGCCTTTTCTCAGCTTACTATTCCACAATCAGCCGGCATCGACTCTGATCAGATATATCCAAAACCAGATTTGCAGCTGCAGTCTAATGCCATGCAAGGAAATCCGAGTTTACGCAAGTTATCCTTCGAAAACAGCGCAGAAAATCATGTCGCTGTCCCCCCTTCTCCGAAACTTTCCTCCCCGTCACCAAGTTCCTTCCAGAGCGCAAAACATGCCCGGAGCTCCCGAGCTGCACACTTGTCAACTAAACAGAAAGTCTGCGGGCGCTAGGGACGTGGAAGGAGGCTGAAACTGGAGCAGAGGATAGTTGTCCGATGCGGAATGTCATAAAATCCATCAAAACTCAGTTCCCTCCGGAGCGAGAAGCGTCTTTACGCGTCTTCTTCCAGTCCTCCACCAACAGCCTTCGCACGGTCTTCTCAGACTCTTTTGTCAGGTTTAGTTTTTTTTTTCTCATTCTTACGTCTTATACACCGCCCTCCTCCTTCCATCCAGAGGGTGTCACTCCCCCTAAACCCCCCTTCCCACTCATAAGAAGTGTAATTCGAGCCACTTCCTGGCCACAGTGCCTTTGGGCCCTGCCTTCCTCCGCCCATCACATACTGCAGAGTTCCCTGCGCTCAAACTTGCTCTCACACGGGGTCCAACCCGAGTTGAGCGCCTGTGCTGCTCCAGCTCCGGAGCTGTCCGACTTCAGAAATACATCGCCGCCTAGTGGAAAATAAAAGAAGGGCGCGCAACCAGATGCGCTTCTCCAGTCGTCTCTATCCTGCCCTGCAAGCTGTCCAGATTTTAAAGGACATTATTACAGCCCATAAACTTCATAAAAACACAACTAATAAACTCTGACATGAAAAATAAATATATTTTACAAAAGAACCAAAATAGCTGTTATAGTAGTATAATAACCTCAGTTACTTGCATATTTATGCATTTATCCCTCTGGTACAGCGCCATGGATACACTTGCCTTGAACCTTTCCACATTTTGTCTCATTGCAATCCCAAACATCAATGCATTTTAATGTATCCGATTGAGAAACACAAAGCAGTGCATAATTATGAGAGTGAAGGAACATTAGATATGGTGCTGAAACCTTTTTGCAAAGAAAAATAAGAAAAATGTACCCTTTTTTTGCATATATAAAGACTGATAATTGGCATCCTTATTTGCAAAGTAGATCAAGCTCAGTCAGATTGTATGGATGCAGTTTATTAAGTACTTTGACTAGGCCATTTAAACCAATACATATGCTTTTGATCTAAGTTATTCCATGCCAGCTCTGGCTGCATGTTCAGGGTCATAATCCTGCTGGAAGGTGAACCTTTGCCTAAGTTTCAAACAGGCTATTTTCCTACAATTGTACCGTATTTTACCTTCATCCTTCTTCCCATCAACCCTGACCAGTTTCTCTAACCTCTACTGAAGTAAAACACCCCCATAGTATGATGGCACCACTCCTGTGTTTCACAATGGGAATGTGTGAGGAATATGTGAGGAAATCCTGTAAAATCCTGTTTACACGATTTCTTATCATTTATTTCAAGAAGGATGTTTTTTCTCACGTCTCTTCCATAAATGACAGATGTTGTTTTATATCTTAACCCTGCTTCAAACTTAAACCAAGCCATAACTTGTCTGCTGGGTTCCTGGGTCTTCATGATGCTTTGTTTCATTCTAAAACCTAGTAAAATACGTTCAATCTTGTGGTCGTAATATGAAAATGTGTAAAAGATATTTTAGTGAGTCAAAGAGAGAAAACAGAATCTTTGAGGATAGCTCATGAAGTCACAAAAACAACCATATAAAATAACTTGCAGCATCACAGAGTCTTAGAAAGTGTCCTATAAATGATCTGTCTGCAGCCACCTCAGGAGAGAAAGAAGGCAGCCCCCCTGCAGTTTGTCCCCCACCGCCTCAAGCTGTCTCCTGCATTTGTTCGGCCGTTCAAGTGCTCTGAAAGAGACACAAGAGAGGCTGGAAAACTCTAATCTCAGCCGTCTTTTTTTTTTTTTTTTTTTTTTTTTTGTCCTCTTTTCAGATTCTTTTTTTTTTAACTGCATCCATTCAAATTGAGGAGAGGCACTAACAAGACTCCAATGTAAAGACTCAAAATGTGAATGGAGAGTTTTGGGTGATTGTTTTTGTCTTCCCCAATCTCTGCCTGCCCCAGTGAAGCCGTCAGATAACACCGGATCTGACAGCTTGGGCTGGAATAAAGAGGGGGCCAGAGGCGGGCCTGCAAAGTTCGAGTCATTTTTCAAGAGTGGGACAAAATGCCCCCCACAGTTTCTGCCTCTCTGTGTGTCTCTTTCCTTCCTTCCTTCCACTACACAAGTCTATTTACAATCAATTTATTTCCCGGCGCTCAGGCAGCCCACATTGGAAAGAAAAATCATCTAGCAAGAGTCTCAGGGCCTTTTGACTGAGCACTGGATGCACTCGGTGCCCTTGCTCTGAGGTATCCTTCAACCTGTCACCGTCCCATTTATCTCCAACCTTTTCTTCTGCCTTACTTTTCTTCCCCCCTCTGCACTATTCTCCTCTGTGTTTGGACAGAGTGAAAGAGAAAGAATCACAATCAGCCTCTTAAATGAACTTATAGATTTCTTGTTGCTGCTGATGGGGCTCATGAGGACGGGCGCTAATTGCAACGCTTGTCCAGCATTGTGTTGATGTGGGAGAAGTTCTCACTGCTGGGGCTGAATCAGAACCACTAACAAGTCATTAGCTGCACCCCCTGCTAATATGATGATTTTAAATGCTGCTGGAGTAAAATAATCATTACACTCACTTTAAGTCCTGCCATTCTCCAAACTGTAGCTCAGACTTTCAAAAGTTTGAAACTGGTATTGTTTTTTGGGAAAACAGCAGCAAGTTTGTCTTATCTTCAGTCAGACCCTTAGAGAAGAAAGCATGAAACATTCTGAATTAGATCAAAGTAGCTCTAAAGGAATTATGCCAGAGACTGTTCAACTCTTGTTGCTGTCGCGGAAAAAGTATTTCGCTGTCCGTAGCTCCCCGTGTGTAACGTGCTGCTGTGAACTAGATAACCCTCCGCGGGAGAACGGCTCTGATGTCAAAATAGATGGTTCCATTGATCTGCGTTATATATTAATGCATTGTAAGCTGTGTTTTCAAAACCCAGCCACCTTACTGCATTTTCATGCTGCCGTTTTTACAGCCATGTGTTACAGTGTAGCTTATAGGGGAAAAATGCAAGCCTCAAACTTCAATGGATTTTCAGGGGATTTTATGTCCTTCATATACAAGGAATATGAAGTTGAGAAATGATAAGTTTTTAATTTTATTTACACAGATCTGAAAATTGTGCCATGTACTTTTATTTAGCTCCAGTGAGCTAAGATACTCTAAATTCTGCCCATACATCTTTGCATAATTGTTCAGGTTCACTCAGATTGGATGGAGACAATCTTTAATGATACATTTTCAAGTCTAGCTAGATTGGATTTAGGTGAGTAGTACTTTGACTAGGCCATTCTAACACATGAATGTTGTATCTTTATGGTTCTTTTTTTGCTGGAAGGCGAACCTTTGGACGTTTTGCAGCCTATGAAGATTTTTTTCCACACTTCTTTTCATCAACTCTGACCAGCTTTCCTGTTACTACTGACATAAATCATCCCCACTGGATGATACCGCCATCACCAATTTTCACAGCGGTAATGTTTTCGAGGTGATACACTTGAAAGAATATAAAGAATAGCACTTACTGGCTCAACTGCTGTTGAATTAAGTCAGTCACTTTAAAGAGGATGACTACTTATTTTATGTCACATATTTTTATTTTTGCAGAAATTCATTTTCACTTTGACATTATTTTAATCAAAAAGGCCAAATTTTGGTTTACACAATTAATTTGTAAAAGCAATAAAAGAAAAAGCATCCAACTTGGGGAGTACTAACTTTACATCAGAAGTCCAAACAGGGCCATATTAGTGTTAACATATTGTAATGTATATGTCCATACTGAAGTCAGTTATTAGAGTACAGGTTTCCCTCCTTCTGCTCTGGCAACCAGACAGTCTGCTTGTTCTCACTGTGGATCAGAGCACAGAAAACATACAGAGACAGTCACTGTTTTTATTTCTCTTCTGTCTCAGGTTAACAATGAAGTGATGTGTTATGATAACTTTGCTACGTCAAATTCAAGAGACATCTCTTTGGTTATTCCACCAATGTGTCGCTGATGCTGAACAAATAAAACATCAAATGTGGATGAGTCATACTATGAGCAAAATATGAACCTAATGTGTGACTTTGTGATGATGGGGGATGGGAAAGATTGGAGGCAGACGTAGGAAGTAGGAGCCCACTCAAGTCTCTAACTCAAACCATGTATTCCATAAAACAAGAGCCTAAGCTAAAAAGTGTGAAAGGAAAGTTTTGGTGTTTGGTTAGAGAGAGAAAAACAGGCTTCCTCTAATTTTGTAAAGTAAATATTTTAGATTTTTTTTTTTCACACTTTCTGAATCTTTTGTGCGTTTCTTAAAATAAAAACAAAACAATGTTCTTTATTATAGATTTTTGTTTCAGATATTTACACAACCTGCAAAAACCAGACTGCAAGATAAGGCAGTTATATTTATATAACTAATTTATATATTTATTTATTTATAGAACCCTTCAGCCAAATGCAGTGTAAAGTGGTAGTACATGAAGAAAAAGACAACACACAATGTAACACAATGTATCACACCAATAAAAAAAAACTAGGTTAAGATAGGCAGTGGCAAATAGGAAGATTTTTAAGCTAGTTTTAAGAAAACCTTAAGGTGGGAGCATTCCTGCTGTGAACACGAAGCTTATTCCAGATTTTGGTGCATAATAGCTAAAAGCTGCTTTAGCATGCTTTGTTCGAACCCTTGGAATAGTTAGATTTAATTCAGATGTTCTTAAAGGTCTCAGTGGTACATTGCAAAGAAGCAGACTGGAGATGTCATCTGGGCTTTTTCCATTTAGTGCTTTGTAAGCCATCACTTAAATCTACGAACTCTATTCATTAAGCAACAGGCAACCAGTGCATAGACCACAAAACAGGACTAACATGTTGGTCTTGTTTTAAATTGACTGCAAGTAAAGGCAGAGGGAAGAAAACAATGAAGGAAGGTTGGAAGTGTATAAGGAAATATGGATGGAGAGAAAGAAAGGTAAACAAGAAAAGGAAGCAAGGGCAGAGGGAAGGATGCAAAGACGAAAGAAGGAAAGGATGTAAGGAAGAAGGGAATGAATGAAGATTGGAAGGAAAAGCCTATTTCACTTATAATGAAACATTTTTCCCATGTAATGAAAATTGGCAGATTATTTACTGTAGGTGAAATAATCTGCCAATGGAAGATTAAGGAATTATGGACATAAAAAAAGCTCATTTGTCTTGCTGAACAGTTACTTGTAAGTTAGTTTTGCATCATTTCAAGAATACTATGATATTTGCACTAGAAACTAGACCAAGCAGACTTGGTAAGATTTTGTGTTTTTGCAGCGTAGACAAACAAACAGAAGGAAATCTGGCAACACAAAAAAATTTGTTCAGTGTTTTCTTTTCTACACTCCTTCAGACTTGGAAAACACAGAAATCAAATTCCATTATTTTCCACTGGTGAAAAAAATCAGCTTGAAAAATGGACAGTAGCTCCATGTTGGAGTTTCACTCTTACTGCTGCTCTCTGTCACCTTGCCTGACTCAAGTCATTTTGCCGTTCTGCTTTCACACCCAGGGGCAACATGGCGTATGTCAGAGCGTTGTCCTGCCCACCACCCACTGGGTTAACTTCATCTGGACACCCAGGCCTCTGTTGTCTTCTCCTCCCCCTCAGCAGGTAAGAAAGAGCAGGGATAGAGGGAGTGCTTGGAGGGGAGTGGAGGCTCAATCATCCAGATTCCTATCATGTTTCCACATCGGTGCTCTGGAGTGTTTGGAATAGCTGGGATGCCTGCAGATTGAGCTCGCAGTCAAGCTCAGCTGAAAGATGGACATCAGGAAACTGGGGTGGCATTTGCAGCATAAAATTGAGACTTTGATTGTCCCAACTTCCTTAAACTGCAAGGGGAACAAAATAAGACCTGCAAAGGTTCAGCTTTACTTTTGATCAGCATGCTTTCCCTCCCACCTGACTGTCATCCATTACTGCCAATAAATATAACAGACCTCTGTTTTTTCCATAGAGAACCTCAGACAAATACTGAGTGGAACTAACAACTTTAAACCTCCTCATAAAGTAAAGAATGACCACAGAATTTTTTTTCCTGGCTTTTCAACACTGATAAGGACTTTCTCCCTTATTTTTCACTCTCCACCTTTGTCTCCAAATCTCTCTTTTATTTCACCCTTCCTCTCGCCTATTCATCCAGGGCTCAATAGTTACACTGCGCACGAATGTCAGCATTGTGCTCACACACACATAAATACAAACACATTACACAGCTCATTTGGTTCAGAGAACAGGTCGCTTTAGTCGTTCCGATTATGACGCATCACTTTGTAAGCAAGGACTTCAGACTGTACACAGAGTTTGTTTTTCACCCCAATCTGACTGCCATCTAATGGGTTAACTACATCTACCCTTATCTGCTGTGCCACAAAAGGGGCCAACCTTCATTTTTTTGTTGTTGTTGTTTTAAGCAAAGGTAAAGGCAAAATGATCTGTCACTTATTTATGGGTTCTTTGTAAGTCTTTCACCAGAAAAAAAAAAATCTAACTTTTGCTGACAAATAGACCACATGTTTCAGACAATAAATAAAGAAGTATATTTCTGAGATGTAAAAAAAAAATCCTTCAAAACTGACTACAACGGGCGTAACGGTCACAAGCCCTTACACACACACCCCCACACACAAAAAACAAACTCCGGGTTTAAAGTAACATAGTTAAGTCTTTCTCTTTTTTGCAAATGAAAATCCTGGGTGAACTATGGACCGATCCAGTCCTCGGTTTAACCAGTGACATCACCACAGTGACCCACAATAGCCAAACATTTCCTATCAGCTTAAGATTTTATGAAAATCAACTCAAGAAAAATTGGATTTTAAAGCTTGGTTTAAGCTTGAACCATGTACACTCCAATAAAAACTCTAGCTGAGTCAGAGATGGTACAAAATATGCCACTTTAACTCCACTGTTAAATTTGGTGAAGGATCTGGCATGCTGTGGGCCGGTTTCTGAGAATGTTAGTAACTTTCCTTTGACATTTCAAATTTGTGTTTGTGATCAATGTAAAAAGCTAAAACTGGTGTGACATCAGGTCCTACAGCATAATAATACACTGCAAAAACACAAATCTTACTAAGTATTTTGCTCTAGTTTCTAGAACAAATATCTTACACTTGACAAAAGACAAAACTAACTTACGAGTAAGGTTTTAGTCAGATTTAGGAGCTTGTTTTGAATAAATCATTACTTAATATTGACAGAAAAGTATTAGTTCCACTGGCAGATTATTTCACTTATAACATGGGAAAAAATTATTGTTATGAGTGTAATAATCTGCCAGTTGAGCTAATACTTTTTCATCAATATTAACAAATTATTATCTTGCTGAAAAGTTACTGGTAAATATATTTTGTCTTATTGTAAGTGTACTAAGATTTCTGCATTAGAAACGAGACCAAAAGTACTTTGATTTTGTTTTTCGCAGTCTAATCAGTTCAGTTCAATTTATTATTTAGGCAGCAAATATATATATATATATATATATATACACACTATAAACTTTGGTGCCTCTTGGCCAGAATTCCTGAAAAACAGGTTTTTAATCTTAGTGGGACTTTCTTGGTTAAATTAAGGTAAAATAAATACATTTAAAAAATTGATAAAAAAAAAAAAATCCACCTAAAGTTGTTAGGTAAAGAGAGGGAACCAACACTTTCCACAAAGTGCAAAGACGGAAGAAAGTGTGTTGTGTAACTTTGTGAAATGTTATAGAAGACGATTAAGTGCTGTCCTCCTGATAAAGTTGTTCAAAGCATTAACAAATTTTGGAAAATTTGTTTATAAAATTAGGATTTGCGCTAAACAATTTTTTTATTTTAGTAATGTAAGGCCCTGATTTCTGACAAGGGATTGGATAAGTAGATTAACTAAAGTTAATCTATTTAACTAAAGTTAATCTCTAACTTGCCTCTAATCACTTTTGTAAGCATTATACACCGGAACCATGACTTCATAGCTCCCCTGCCTAAAAGAATCTAAATTCCTCTATTCGCACCTCAAAAGCTCATTAACTTAATGAATTAATTTAGGTTTTAGGTTTAAAACATTTTCCTGCTGATGTCGGCAGTCTGTTATTTTAAGCATGGACGTGCTGCTGGGCAAATTTACCTACAGACATACTGTAGGAACTGCATGGATCACTGCAGCCATCCATGCAGTTCCCCTAACCAGCACAGCAGGAAGTCAGGTTAAACATTACACCAAGCACTGAACCAAACTGTTCCCCCGAACCAGCGGCTGCTCTGACTGACACAGGATGTGTGCTTTGTAGTGCCCACAATTTACTTCTCTTTTCCAGCAACTCTATCCGCTGCTGCGAAGAGAACTGATGCTATCTTTGATGATGTCCTCCAGGACTCCCTTTTGAGACAGACTGGCTTCTGAAAGACTTTCACTGCAGGTGTTTCCTATTGTGAATCTTTTCACGTTACGCAGGTGAATCCAGCCTCTATAAGAGACTTTCGGTGAGTTTTTTTTTTTTTTTTTTTTCCGCAGATGGTGGTGGTAAGCGACACACTAAAGTGGAATGAAGAAAGAAAAAGGATAAACTCATACTCAGGGCCTCTCTGGACTGCCTACCTTTGACAGAGCAATTCATTCCCGGCATAGACGTGGTTTTCATTGTGTTTATAGATTGAGGGAGGCCCAAGGAATAAATCATGGGGTCACTGAATAGGCTGTCTGACCTTTAACCCCCAGGCTGAGAAAAGACCCTGCTCTATGTCCTGATGTCATCAGCAAGTCATTACCGCCAAGGCTCTCAACACCTCTACCATCCTACCCTAATGCACTCCATCGATGTGCTGTTTGAATATCCCCCCGGCTGTGGCACTTAAATCACTTGTTAGCGTGGCAGTTATAGACTTGACCTTGGCTTGGCGCTGCTTTCCATCCCCTGCTTCCCTCACATCAAACCATGTTTATAGTTTCTTCTGCCCCTTTTTCCTGCCCAGTCCAAAGTACCCTCAGCTATGGAGGCAGTACACCAACTCAGACAAATACGCTTTATGTGGTTCAGTTGGCTGCTCACAGCAAACGTTTGTGTCCCTGGTTTTTCTCAAAGTACGCCGGTCGATGTTTTCAGCCTGGATCTCTGTGCTAACGTGGGCTTTTGAAAGCAGCAGCTCATCCAGAAGATGTTTGGACATGTGTCAGCGGTCCGTCGAGAAGAAGCATGTTTGCTCTTGTGTGGGTGACAGAGTCTGTTAGAATGAGACAGAGGCATTGAGGCCAAGCTTATGTTTTCTTAAGAGACACTGAGGTGAACTGAGGTTAACTATTTTGACCGTGAACGCCAATCTGAGACCTAATTTGAGTTGAGAGGTCTCCCGAGGAGTAACCTCCTCACCAGGACCCTGACCTTTAAACCCTCCAAGCTGCCTCTGCTCTATGTCCACATAAACAGATACAAGAGAGAGGCGAAAGTTCCCGAAATACCTCTTTTATTAAACATTTCATACAACCCAAACTGGAAGTTGACAGTGGAAAAAGTGTAGCTTTTCTGTTGCGCTTAAATGTTTCAGGTCTTCAAAATAATTTTGATATTGTCTAAATATACAGCTTGAGTAAATACAAAAGGCAGTTTCCAGAAATGGCTTTATAATTCTTTCCAGACTGATAGATGTCGGTGAGTCTGTTTTTTTATCTGTTCTGGAATTTCTTCAGATTGGGGAATTGGTTTTCACTTTTTGAGATGTTTGGCCTACTTCAAGCTGTGGAAAAGGTTTTCTTAAAGGATTTTTTTGATTCAACAGGTATAGCAAAAAATACATCTATGTGTGGCTGGTGAAAGAAAACAAAACGTTTATCTCAGCTTGGCTGATCTTCAGTTTAGCTTATTTATTCTGCATACGTAATTATTTTACCAGGTACTCTTGTGAAACACAATTAATTGTTAACTACACTAAGAAGACAAACTTATTGCAAAAATCTGTTGCCTACACAGCAATGAAATTGAATAAATTATTAAAAACATCAAAGATTTAAAAAGCACACTTTCTTTTAAAAGAGTACAGGCATATCTTTGATTAAATTGAGTTTTGTGCATGTAGTTTGTAAAATGTGATGTCTGACTAATCTTGTGGATATTAACTGTTCTATGTTTTGTATTATATTTTTTGTATTTTATCAATTGGACCTTAGGAAGACTAGTAACCACTTCAGTGGAAACTAAAGAGAATCCTAATAAATAAACACATAAACAGTAAATCTCAGTTGCTCACTTTTTAGAAAAGTGAGCAACTTTTCTACAAAGTTGCTCACCTTTTAGAATTTTAAAAGGTGAGCAACTACATTTAACATAAGATCAGATTTCTTTGGGTTCCTATTTTCCCTTAGTAATTGAACTCAGCCTTCTAAAACTGCAGTTTGTTGTTTTACACGTTACTCGGGTCATTTTTGACAATTCTTTTGGGATGATCTGAAATATAAATGTGTCTGAAAAGTAAAAACAGCTGAAATACAAAAAAGGGTTCTTACAATAAAAAGTAATACATATTGGTTAAAAGAAGTTGAATTCCTCAAGTCTTTCTGTTTGTGCTTTACTTCACAAAGTTTCCATGCTGTTTACATAGTTTCCTGTGCCTAGTAACAGAGAAGCAACTGTGCAAGCGGAATGACTCAAGGCTTCATGTTGCTGCATGCCCACCTCCGGAGCTCAGACTGACAGATTTATAGCACCGTCTAACACATCGTTCTGCACTTGCAAGTTTTAATCATGCTGTTGAGCAATGGCATTCTCTGAAAATCCCATCTCTCAGCATCTAGAAGTTTCATTTTCATCCACCCTCTCGCCCACAGCAATAGCGGAAAACTTGAGGTGCTCAAAGAAAAGCAGATTAAAAACTCCTACTGGGCTCATAAAATAACCAAGTATTCATGAGGGCACCTGGATCAACTCCCCCCTGCAGAAGTGAACGCACCTCAGCACAAAAGCACTTTTGACTAATCTATGAAAATTAAAGATTATGTCTACACCAACCATACGAGACTTGCCAGGAGTAGCCCTTTACAATTACAGCTTCAAGTAAACAGTCGAGTGTGTGCCCGAACATGCAATGGATAATGTGTTCTTCATTCAATCCCATTCCTTCAGCAGTCTGAGACCCCAGTTGGTGTTTATAGCATATTCTATCATTATAATCAAATCTCTGTGGAAAAGTGGGATAATGCCAAGCAAAGCAAATCTGTTTTTTTAAGAGAACACAAACAATGAAAATTGCAACTCATTTATTTCTGTCTGGCTTAGTTCTTTTTACTTTAGTTTTGTCTAGCTCTGGTGTTTTTACACTTACCTTAAATTATGTAAGCGTATTATAGATTTTTCATTATGAGACTTGGTTTAGGTTAGCTTTGTTACTTCATTTTAATCTAATGTTTTTTCATTCAGCTTGTAGCTAAGGTTAGCTTGGCTTTACTTACTTATTGTGTTTTATTCACTAAGCTACAGTTTAGTTTAATTTAGTTTAGTTCAGTTTCCCAGAAATATGTCATTTTTATCTTAAGAAAACCTACAAAGTGTCAGTTCCACTGAGAAACACTACGTTATGAAATGCAGTGAGAAAACGATTCTAACGTCACCTCCAGCATGCCACTTTAGACCACCAGGTTTTCAAAGACCATATTGAGATGTGACAAGCTAGTAATTATTTCTTAAAGGCTCATTTTTATTATAACACTGTAAAGCAAAAGCTCCAAACTAAAATATATGCTGAAGATTTGTAGCATTCATAACAATGTTCATGGTTTGATCTGTGCCGTAACACGAACACCACTTATTCTAATTTAAGTGCTTTACCTGCTGTGGTGAAAACAGGTAAAATTAGAACACAGAGAACAGACATAACTTTAATAATGTCGCAAACCTGCTGTGACTTGTTTAAGTAAACAATTAATCATTGTTTAGTGTGTTTACTATTATTAAAAGTACAGTCACTTCAGTGCAACAGTGTGGGAAAACCTCAGGTCGTAATTAATGTAACAGTGAAAGTCAAGAAGACACACCTTTGTAAACTGACTCCTGAGAACTCAGATATTCACCCTGGAAACTCCTCCTCTAACTCTTCCTCCGGCTCCACTATTAGGTTTAGGGTAAAAAAAAATACTCCCAACTAACACACGCACAGACAACATATGATCTGCATGAAGCCATCTCAGCTCCGGCCTGGCCTGCTTTTCACATCTAAGTGCTGCCCAGCAGGAGCTGTCACGGCTTTAACATGTCACCATAATTTACAGTGACAACGAACAACTGCTTCTGCTGCTATTTATTAATGATCACACAGTTTTCTTCTAAAATAAATCAATACATTCCTTTCAGAGGAGTTGATATGTTAAGAGAAGGGCAGAGGTAACCTCTGGCCTGTGGCTAAAGAAACAACTCAGAGGCTACATTAAGGGATAGTTTAACTCTGCTAAATGTGCACATTTTTCATCCTATTTCCCTGATTTTTGAAACACATAGAGATGAAATAGAAATAAATAGGAGATTAGAAATATTGTGAAAGAAAAGGGACGGACAAAAGAAGGGAGCAAGACCCAAAGTTCAGCTAAAGTAAGAGGATAAATCAGAAATGCCGAGAAAGGCAGTCCCCTCTTTACATTTTGCTCTCCAGCTGACGAGCCAAATTGTTCACCAGCAGAAAGTGATTGCTTCAGTCGATTGATGTACTAATAACGCAGATCAATTGCTGTTTATCTAGCCATACTTAGAGGAGCTGAAATCAGTCCTGGTGTAAACCAGAGCAATGAGAGTTGCAGGACAGGAAAGAGGTTTCAGGGAAAATGAAGAAATTTGCTCTCACCTGGAAGGACAAACAGGGAAAGTCCTTATCAGACTTAGCCAAAGCTGCAAAAAATGAAGCAAGAAAAACATTATTAACCTTTACACACGTATGTCGTACTAATCAAAAATCTAGATTTATTTCATTTCAAATCAGAAACAGTGTATCTTAAAGTTGCATGATGTGTAAAGTATTCATAGGTATTTTCTATTTTATCAAGTTACAATCAGAAACCGTTGAAAATGGAAGAATTTTTTTAAAACAAAATTCTGATAAGCATAGCATGATTATTTAGCACTCAATGGAGAAAAATACAGGGCAATTCAGGAGAAAAATCTTCAGCTGTGTCAGGACCACTGGTCAACCAGGCACCAGGTCAACAATCCTAAACAGACAGCGTGAGCAACAATGAAAGAATTTAGATCAAAACATAATTGTGTTAAAATCACCTGCAAAACTTGAAGATTGATGGTTACAGATACTCTCCAACCACACTGAGTGAGTTTGAGCTTTTTTTTCCCCCACAGGACTAGGCAAACACATTAAATCTAAAAACAAAATGTTGTTTTCCTTTCTCTAGACATTCATCCACCCCTTTGCATTGGTCTAACACTTTAAATACCAATAAAACATAATGGAGATTGTGGTTTTAATGTTACAAAATAAAACATAATTATGGGTTATTAATAGTTTTGTCAGGCACCATAACATTTTTATGGAGACTTTTGCTGTCCAGTCTCATTTAGATTTAAAATTCCTCTCTACTATGTTACAAAAAGTTCAGTTTTTTCTTCCAGTGATATTTTAATGAGTAGTCCAAACTGTAATTAACATTTTAAGGAGTTATGATGTAAAATGTTGGGTTTTAAATTTGAATGCTAATCAGAGGGTTAGGACATTGGAATGATTTAGTCTCTTCTGCATCATGCTGGAACGCCCTGCTTTTGGGTCTGGATCGGGGTGTGCCTGTTGTGTGTACACTCTTTGGGGATGCATGTGTTCCTGGTGGGACTTGTAGCCTGTGACCATGATGCCTGATACTTTGACCCAGAGCTCCACCCTTCACCCTAAACAAGACGCACAAGCACACACAATAACCAGGTCAACAGCCACTTGCTCAGACTATTAATAGACTGAAACTGGAGAAACTTTAATGGAAGTTTTGATCCTTAAGAACGCGAAACTTGTATGACAAAGTAAAGGTTAAATTTGTGATTTATAAAGAAGAATAACACCTTTCATTTTTAGAGTCCTAAGATGTAGAAAAATTAGGACAGTCAGTGCTCATATAGTGCTTATATTCTTGTAATTTGGGAGTGTCAGAACAGGCATGGGCCCATTGGCCCCTGGCTCTGGGGTCTCTGTGTTTGGTCCATTGCTCTGCGTCTGAATGGGCCAGTGGCTTAGCTGAGAAATCTGTGTGCACAAGGCCTCCATGGTTAATCTGCTAATGTATTGCAGAGGTCAGGAGGGTTTCGCACCAAATCAATGGAGGGATTTACACAGCTTTCCCCTGGAATGTGCTCCATCCGCACTCTGCTTTGGACAAGAAAAACACATCCACTTTCCAAATTTTCATTGCATTTAATGACACAAAAACATTTAAAAGTTCTGTTTGTTTTCCCTACTTTATTATACGTCCACTGCAAAGAGTCAACAAAAGAGAGAGACTCGGTTTTGCTTATCTGAGTTTGTCTGACCAAATACAGCAACTGTATTTGTATAAAGTTGAACTAAAACAGGACAAGTGATGTATTTACAGCAGAAAATATTTGCTGGATTCCATTTTGTTCATGTCATGTTTCTGTGATTTTATAAACTCAAATTTTAGGATACATGAATGACAGATGGATGGTCGACAGAAAGGCAGAGTCAGGTTTGAACTTTATTCATCTAAGTAAAAGTTTTAGAAAGTTCCTGAAATGATAAAAACAGGAGGAATATTTCTATTAGCCAGATTCGTGTAAGCAAAAAGTGGACACAGCTTCAGACCTGAGCTCCACCTCTCTTCTTCATCATCTGGACTCTAGTGTGAATTTAAAACCAAAGTAAATCTCACTCTGCAGCTCAGCCAATCTGTTTCTCATATGAGATCACCTGAGATATTTCAGACTTCTTATCTGCAAAGAGTCTGACTTGTTTTATCCGTGCGTCTTTGCGTGTGTGTGTCAGTGAGATTTGGGGGTGAGCAGGAATGCAGCCAGTGCTCCATCCCTCCTCTTGTTACCTTCTCAGGCTGCCAGACTGGACCAGGCTCAGGTCATAAATATAAGCTGGCCTGGATAGAGGAGGACACCCGATCCCAGACAAGCAGACGCAGAAAACGGGGGCCCTGGCTTTAAAACCCCAGACAGCCGAGCTCGGACCAGAGCAACCACAGACACTCACACAGACAGCTCACTCGCACCGGCACAAAGGTCACAAAGCTCCATGTAAGTCCACTCGGCTCCTTCAGCTTTGAAGTTTGGCTCAGGAGAATCTGGTGTTGTTCTTTTGCCTTTATTTATGAGAGTAAGATTAAGCAGCACCAACTTGGAGGGTTGATATTTAGGGTGGTTCATGTAGAGAATGGATTTACAGCCAGCTAATAGACAAAGGATCTGAAGAAAATTGATTTAGTGACTATTTTGTGTTAATTTGTCCTTATGTTCTAGATCATGTTCCTACCCAAAGACATTGACCCATTTTAGTTTTTATGGTAAAGTCCACCATATTTCAGTTTATCCACAATTTCCCCAGATCCTTTGAAAGAGAAACAGGTCTGCACCGTTACAGACAGTCCTGCATACTTAACAGTGGGTATGAGGGAGTTTTATAAAGAATTTTCTTTTTGTTTTACTCCAAATCATAAATAACTGATCAGTCAATCAGTTATTTTTTACTCAAAGAGTTTATACACATCAAGGGAAACACAAAATACTTTATATAACATAAAAACAGGGGGAAACGAAGAGTCAAACAAAGAACAGCAACAAAAATATACTTTTTTAATTTATTTTCATCCAAGATCATAATACCTAAGAATGTTATTTATTTGCATTTTGACACAGATTGACACAGAATTAGAATTCTGAGTATTAATTCAGAATTTTACTTAATTATTTTCGGTGGCCCTAATCTTCTTCCATATAGTAATGACTTTTTTTTTAAATAAAAAAGTCCTAATTTTTGATGCTGTTTTCTTGCTCTTATACATCAGTCTGATGTATCTGTGTGAGTTGCTGCAACACTACATAATCTGTTTACCAATAACTTGCTTTGCTGCTGGGAGAAGAACCAGAACTGATAGCCAAAGGTCTTTTTAAAGCCTTTCGATCTGGGGTGGGCAATCCTGGTCCTCGAGGGCCGGTGTCCTGTAACTCTTATATGCAGGACACTGGCCAACATCTTGGTCCAACACACTTGAATCAAATAGTTGAATCACCTTCTAAGTGCAGCCAGGTTCTCCAGAGTCCTGCTAATGACCTCATTTGACTCAGGTGTGTTGAAGTAGAGACATATCTAAAGGTTGCAGGAGACCGGCCCTCAAGGCCTGGAATTGCCACCCCTGTTTTCAATCATATACCCTACAGTTCAGAGAAAGTCTGACCATCTCAAGAGGATTTTAAAAGGGGAGCTCATAGTATCCATCCCAGTTTGTTACATACGACTGAAAAAAGGAGCAGCTTCTGCAAAGACGTCCATCCCAAACCTCAAGTTCACTTGCTGTTCCCACCCTGCCTCTGGCCTCTGGCCCTGGCCTTCTCAGTGACATGATCTCTCCATTCATCTGCCAGATTGTTTCCTGTGCATCAGGAGGGGAAGTGATGCGGGAGTCAGCTGTTGGATAAACCCACAAAAGGCCCCCAGCTTTCAGTCCATGAAGGCCCTTGGTGGCCTCTGCCCTCTGTTCCCATCGCCTGTCTGTCTGTCACTCCTTTTGACTGACAAGCCTCGTCACCTCCCACAACTACACCCACTCACACACACTTTAAATATCATTTGTTCTGACCTGCCAGCTTCTAAAACATTGTTGTGCATCTTCCTGTTTGTTCGCCACTGGTTCTGCAGAAAATGGCGCTGCATCTGTCATCACTGGGCAAGGCTGACGTGTTATTATGCTGTTAAAATCCTTTCACGTGCTGTAGTTGCCAAATAGAAGTGGAACCCTAGAGGAAGACCAGAGTGAACATAGAAGATGGATAAACATGCCATGAAAGAGTCTTTACCCTCCAGAGTTTCCGACCTCTCTTCTATACAGAAAGACATTGAACTAAAAATTGAATTAATCAATTTAGAAAGATGGTCAGATTTAGCAAATGATGCAATAAAAAATAAAGTCAAAGGCAAGTTTACATTTGGTTTAGTTTTTACACCGCTTCATTTGAAAATAAAGTTGATGTTTTCTATATTAAACATGAAATTTTTTTTCCTCATGTCTACCAACCAAAACTTACAAAGAAGAATAAAAAAAAATAAATTTTCTCTGGATCGGGGTCCAATAAGAGAATAAAAAACAAATAAGCAGCATTTATTGAATAACTCACTAAATAAATAAACTCTATTTACTGATTACTGAAACAAATGTACTGAATAAATAAACTTTTTCAGGAAAATGAACACTGGTATTTGTGGGGCGATAGTCATCCGCAAATAGCTAATAAATTTAATACTTTAAATGCCAAATATCTCTTAATATGAATCAATCCACACAGTGGAAACTGTCTTAGTACAGAAGACATCTCCAGTAGTCCTTATCTCAGCTCTTGGAGGAACAGCTAATCATCGGCAAGGAAAATTTATGACACTCCTGGATTGGTTGTTTTGCTCGCAGCGTGTCAAGTGACATTGCGCCTAAGCATTTCTGCTTCCAACGTTGCAGCTCTTTCGAATATTTTAGATATGTTCTCTGAAAAAAGGTAAATTTTCCACAAATAATCTGGAGTTAAGGTTCACAGAAAAATTTAGGAAAAGGTGAATCAGGGAACACTTATTACCTTTAAGCATCAAAACACTGCTCAAGATTTCCATTTTAACTTGTTCCCAATATTCCCTCCTCTTTCCGTCCTTCCATGTTCCAACCACATATTGCCCCTGGATTGAGCTCTGTCTGCAAATGGAGGGCAGTCCTGATTCAAGATGCTTTGATGGAAAGTCATCTTTGGAGGCCAAAAATTAAGCTCAATGTGTCTGAAAGCCAAAAGCTTCAAAGAATAAAAGCAGAATTAAGAGGAAACCTGTGGAAGGGAGTGAGGAGGACGTCTGTCAGGGTGAGAAAAATGTATTTTGGAGAACGCCGCATGGGGCGTTATCTTGAAAGCATGATTAATTTGTCTCACGTGAGAATGGGGGAGAATTTCAGTGTCTGGTTTGGGATGGTGATTTCCATAGTAACAACAAACTGGTTCCAGTGGGGTAAGCAGGGATAAAGCAAGTCTCACACAACTGTCTCATTTATGTCTCTCTTATGTTTGTCTTATTTCAATCCATCTGTCTGCAGCGCAGAAGCTAAATAAATTACATTTTAAAAACATATTCATACCTTTTGAACTGTTTTATAGTTTTTTTTCATGATACAATTAGAAACTTGTCTCAATCATCTTTGCTGAAACTTTTGCTCTTTCTTCTTCATAAAATAATACAAACTTAGTCAGATTGGACAGAGAGTCTCTGAACAAATTTCAAAGTCTGAACCAAATGCAAGTTTTAGCTCATGACACCGACATTACCCCACTCTTCTTTTCTGCTCTTTCTTCGTTTCTAGAAGCTGGCATTCTGCTTTCCTGCTCAGACATTTTAAACTCAAACACTGAATACTCCACATGTGTGGCATCGACCATCATTTCCCCTGTTCTGTTTACCGAACAGTAAAAATCCAGCGGCCACAAACCAACGTGGTTTCCCTCTGAGGCTCCTCGCTCCAGCCGCAAGCGACAGAGTTTCATGAGAAATAATGCTAATAATGGGGGCAAACCGACGGCTCAAACGCTTCCTTCCCACTGCTGTTTGGATTTTTGTTAGATTGCTCCTCTTATTACCGAATCGGCCGCTTACCCGACATTTTCTGGTGCCGTAAAAGTGGTGCAGCTGAACTTGATCTGGGCTGAAGTCAACGATGTAATTTATTTAAACCCCAAACAGGCTGAAAATGAGCGTGCCGGGAGCTCCGAGCCTTTATGAGCCCTCAAATACCGAGGACAGAGAGGTGGGATTAGAGGGCATAAACAGGACAGAAAAGGAGCAGAGTAAGGAATACAGGAGGTGAGAAAAACTGAGGGGGGGATAACAAGAAAGTTGAGGAAAAATGGGTTGTAAAGGCCAGCTTTTCTGTTCTCCCAACTCTGGATTCTTGGATAATGACCGGCCTACGGTGGTGCAGAGCCTCGCCAAACGAAACAAGAGACCCAGCCAGCCTGATGTTTTTAATTTCTCCCCTTTTCTCATACATATATATATATATATATATATACATATATATGACACAGAATCAGCATTTATTTTTTTCAAAAACCACACAGCTTTCCTCCCGTTTGCTGATCTTTCTTTTTTGCCCATTCAGCAAGATTGTCTTGCCAAAGGAGGGTTTTGTGGGTTGCTAACCACTAGAGGGGATGTTTTCTGAGAAATCCCCTCTGCCAATAACTCTTTGCCGCAGCTTCATATGCTGAGCTCTATGAATGACTTTCAAATCCTTGTCAAACGGGATTTTAGGGGATACATCTTTATTTATCAGTGACCTGCCCTTTAAACGAGATGATGAAGTTGATAGGAGCGAAATATTTCCATCTAATTAATCTAGTGCTGTGTATGTTCTTGGATGAGTGCAGGTATGGCGGGACAGTGTGTTATTTCCCCATCATTTGGGGGGAAAGCCAGGAATAAAACCAGAGAAGACTTTAAGCCTCTCCTCTCACGCACATTTAACAAATCTTGCAGTGCGGAGAAGTTACTGTTGATCGGTTCTGTTTGCTCCCGATGGCGTGATGAAACAGGACCGGCATCCACGCCACTGGGATCAGTACACTCCTGCTTCTGTTTCAGCACAGATCAGACAGTCAGGCTTTTAAACAAAGAACATTTTCTGCTGATAAACCTGTATTTTGTCCCAATTTGCTGTATCATATTCAAAACATTGCATGCTTCTGCCACCACCATGCTTGATATTTGGTAAATGTTATTTTTGATCAGCTGTGGTTTTAGCTTTTAAACTCTCATGGATTCCATTTCCCCATGATCCTCTTTCTTATTGTTGTATCATGGAGACTGAATCTGTTTAGATTGGGAAATGATCTGCTGTTTTTTAAGATTTTTGAACCTACTTCATGTTGCAAGAGAAGTTCTATTTAACTTGATTCTTGTTTCTGCAGGTCTGGAAGTAATCAGGACTGGTTGAACAAAAATTGTTGGCACATTTAATACATCATTTGAGCAAGGAGAAGGTATATTTTCATAGGGGTCTGGTTGCTCTTTTTCCTCAAGAATTGAAATCATGGGGTGGTCTGTGGTGTAGAGGGAGAATGCTCAATATACAAACACATGAGGAAAATAAAGAATAGTAATCCAAAAGAAAACTTTAAAAATATATATAAAATCAACATTTGAAAGATCCTTTTTAATTATTCATGTTATTTTTGTCTGATATTAAAATCTGGTTGATGATCTGAGAGATTTAAATGTGGCAGAAAACCCAAAACAGAGGGAATGTGTAGAGAGGAAAATTGGTTCTTCACAACACTGTAGGCGCATATAAACTTACGATCTAGACTGTAAATTGTGCACCATGTCATAAATGTTTCCTAAGCAATTTTTAAAGCTGTCCTTGAAAACCATTCCAAATTCCTTAAGCAAAACAGTTTGTCTCATTTACTTCATCCATCAGCAGATGGCAGCTCCACCTGCAGCCACACCTTATTCCAAACGACATCCTGCACCTTGGACCGCCTGTTATTTGCCCACTTATTACCAGAAAGAAAACATATTTTCTCAGTTAAGTATTTCTGCAAACATTGGCATTGGAACAGAGTCCAGGTAGTCTGGCCAAAGGTAATGGAGAGATTTCCGCTCCAAGAAAGACATCACCTGCTCCTCATTGTGGCAAAAGGAGCCAGAGGTTTCGACCTGCTCTGCACACGGCCTTTCTGTAAGGCAGTGTGCAGAACTTTGGCTGGACGTCTCTGAGCTAAGACGAGGCCCGTGAAACTTCACTGACATCTCCAGAATGTGTGGCTAATTGAGAATGTCAGCTCATGAGGGTTTTCTGACCAGAGGAGAGGGTTGTACAGCTGTACAACACTTTGGGTTTACAGGCCTGTAAATAACAAACCAGTGATTAATGGCATATACATGACAAATCTGTAGACTGTTCTTATCATTATACATTCTTTAAAAAACATAATTCTACAGCTCAGAATTGCATTGGGAGCATAAATCCAAGTATTTAATCTGTTATTCTAAATGTATTTCAAAACAAAACGGCCTTTAAGTGAAGTTAAAGGTATTTATTGCAAAATTAATCATAAAAATAACTGTTACTAATGGAAAAATGCTTAGTAAACCACTGCAGACTATTAGGGAGGCAACATTCCTATCTTTATTGGTTATAAAAGGCCTGGCAAAAGTATTCCATCCTTGGAAAGTGCTCTGCATCTTTTAGGTACATTTCGGATTGCTATTCTGCAGGTTGGTGAACCTTCACCTAATTCTTAAGTCATTTGGAGCCTCAAACGGGTTTTCTTCACAGACTGACCTGCGTTCAGATCCAACAACCCTGACTAGCTTCCCTCACCGTTTATCTTTCCATCTTTATGCAATGTATTGAACGAAGCTCTGGGAGATTCTGTTTCTTTGAACAGGTTCAAGGGGTTTGAATACTTTTCCTCTGCACTTCATGCATGTTCTGCAGGGGGAGTTTTTCCTTAACTGCTCCTCTCCTGATTTGAAGGCAGATTAACTATGATTTTCACAACAGTAATATAATTAAAATAAGTTTCTAGACCATGAAGGTTAACATTTTTGGTTAAAAACAGATTACAAATAGGTAGATCTATTTATTTCGGGAAATTATAAAGACAATTGCACTCATTGGGTTTTTGTTTAAGGTATTGCCATAAAGGGGGCTGAATAAAACAATGCCACACTTTTTAGATTGTATTTGTAAAAACAATTAAAGCTAAACTGAATATGTTTTCTTTTCCTCCAAAGCAATACAGTATCTCACACTATATGAAATTAAATAAAATAAAATATGTCGGAGTCCTCCCTCCTTCTTGGCCAATGACTGTATAGATGTATGGATAAATACTGATGTAACAAAATGGAAAAAAAGGAGTTTTGGAAGACTGTGTATTTGAGATTGTACAGCAGTTTGAGACAAATGATGAATTTGTGGTTTAGGAATAGTTTAAAAATGTCTTAGTTTTCAGCTTCTTTCTGAGACATAACGACCAAAAATATCTGTGCTGTGATTTTAACCATGCAGACCATTTTCTGCTCTCCTAGAAGGGGTTCAGGTCGCCCCTCTAGACACAGCATGTTGCTGTGAAAATGCCAAACTCTCCCGTCCAAAACAATGGCGCTATTCAACAGGCAGTGATTTAAAGCTCTGCAAATATTGGCTACGCTGACTTTCACTGGCAGAAACTACTGTTTAAAAGAAGAGGATGTGCTGGGTGAGGTTGTCCCTCTTTTACCTCTATCAACTGTAAACCTGTTGGAAATATATTGTACACACAGAGAGGGAAGTTTCTGCTCCGGACAGGACTGAAAGAAGCAGCGAGACGATTTAGATTTTCCAAAGGAGACAGCTCGCATATTGAGAGGTGGGCCGACTCCCACAGCCGGCTGACAGCCCCCCGCTCTATTCAGGCTGACACACTGGTATTGTAATGCCAGCGGGAATGTGTATGGCTGCCTCAGTGAGGATGGCAGAAGAAGATGAGGACTAACAATGGAGGGAAGAGACAAAGACTTTAAGCAGAAGGGAGGGAAACCTAGGAGGCATAATATATGATGATGACATTTACCTCCCTGCAGTTGTTATCAGTATCCCCACTCAGGGAGCCCTACTTTACCTCATTTAGTCAGAAAATGATTAATTAATGACAAATGACTGCGCTTTTATCTGTACAGGAGATTCGTAAAAAGGCACTCTTATTTTCAGTGCACATTTAAAAATAAATCATCAGATATTTTAAACAGCAATAAACCAGGACTTAGAACTTTCAGCTGCTTGTATCTGGGATCTCATTCTTTCCGCCGTAATTCATATCTCATGACCATAGGTGAGAGTTGGAATGTAGACAGACCTGTAGACAGAGAGCTTGGCTTTTGACTCAGCTCTTTCTTCACCACAGCAAACTGGAGCAGCACTCGCATTACTACAGAGGAAGACCCAGTACTTCTGCTCATCTCCTGTTCTATCCTACCCTCATTCATAAGATAGCCTTGGTTCGAAGCCCCCCTTTACGATGTAACGATATTTGTTACATTTTCTGCTGGTGCAGTTCACTTTCACACTGCACTGTGTCAAATGAATCAAGCCATCTGTTTACCCTCTTGCTTATGGTAGCACTGCACTAAAAACTATTAAAGGAAACAACACAAAAACCTCTGAAGAAGACTCAAGCTGTGTTTCTATTGACAATATTGTCGCTCAAATTGGATTTATAAGGCTACATTTTATTAATGGCCTCACATTTTCTAATAAAAAATTAGTGTATTTTGCAAAACAGCAATGGAAAAACTTTTTTCGCGTCACTCGAGTCATGTGATCAACAACCAGATGTTACTACAGGCAGAAAAGACAAAGACAACAGGAAGTGGTAGGAGGAGGATGACGCAGCAGGCTTTTAATGAACAAATTTACTGATTTTAATTGCATTTCTTGGAAGCACCACAATTGACCCTTGACACTGACCCTCAAAACCATTATTTTCTTTTAACTGGTGGCTCAGTAGAAGGGGCTCCCTCAAGATGATTTCAGTCAAGAACAGTCACTGACTACTACAATTACGTATTTGCATAACTAACAATTTTGCATCTCATTAAATATTTACACCAAGAAAAAGGTGCAACCTCTGTTATTAAATATGTCCTCTTCAGGGTTGGAGTGAAAAAACCTTTTCAGCTTGCAAGGGTTGGGTTGCTCTGAGTCACCACATGGAAAAATAATATTTCTGGGATCAGATTCATGATGCATAGCAGTTGGAGAGTCTGGAGCAGCAGATGAGGGCTCAGTGCATCTGTTCATCTCCTGCTACATCCTTCCGTCACTGGTGTAGTAACCAGCATGGTTGACCCCAACATGGTGTGAGCAGTGACCTCAGAGTTAGAAGATGCCAAGCTCATCCAGGCAGCTTCACAATCATCTGTTTCCACTTGGGTTTGAAGATGGAGCAATGATACTTCTCATATTTTAAAATGGAGAAAACATCTGTTTGAGGCTGGTCTTTAGTTAAATGCAGAATCTCCCCTCATTGATCCATCAGAATTAAATCCACCCCATTAACAAGTCTGATTTATACGTGCATTTTAAAACCCCTTTAACGTGTCAGGCCTGCAGGGAGTGTGAACAGTTTTACCAATAAATCAGCCGATCCTGCTCAGATTATTCCAGCTTCATCCCCAGGAAGCCTGAGCATACTGTATGTACATAATAATGTGATGCTTGTGGATTATTTCCACCGTGTCCAACAGTGAGTTGGATCAACTTGAAGCTCCATGTCAAAATGCATTTTCTACGCTCCTTTAATAACACAAGCTAATCACTTTAGCTCTGTCTCTGGGCGTACAGTGTCTCCGCTCATGTCCTGCATCCCCAGTGAGGGGTTCCAGAGAGCGCCGCAGTGACAGTGTGCTGAATTTGGGTGACAGGGCCCCAGTGGGAGTGAGAGAGAGTGGGAACCCCCTCCCTCCCCTCTCTGCTTTTGGATTATCCGCAGGAGAAAGGCCTGCATTAAGGGCATGATACGCTTAATCCAGGAGGCCCTCGTGGACAAAAGGATCCCAGCACTTCCTCCAGCCTGGGAGCTTCCGCTGGCGTGGGTGCCAGTACAAACATGAGCCTATATTACACATCTGCATTACAACTGAACAATGACGATGAGCAGAAGAGTGGGCATGGGGGAAAATCCAAGGAAACAAACAAAAACACGCCAGTTTGCACTGTAGTTACTTGATGCCAGTCCAAACAAGTAGCATTACACACACGTAAAAGCCAGACAGAGTAAACATGCTACACACACGCACACACCCACGGAAACATGCAGCAGTAGCAACTAGCTGTGGGCTGAGGGAGTGTTTACATTCTGCCCTCTGGTATAATAAAGCAAGGCTTTGCGTGCAACGCGTGCAGATTTGCTCGCTGAAGGTCCAAAGAAGGAAAACAAAGATAGAGATCAAACACGCTGCTGCCTACATAAAGTTTCACATTTACAAACAGGAAGACAGCATCACATACTGGCCCCTTCATACCTGTGACAGATGTGATCTGAGTGCATGCTGGTGGATGACAGCTACCCTGAAACTGAGCGTCTCTGTGTTCATATCATATAGAAAACAGATTAGAACAAGCAAATCTGATTGAGCGCAGAGGCAAAACTGTGAAACGTAGTCGCTCTTAGATTTATGTAAACAGTAGAGGGATTTTTTTTTTTCTTTAATTCTTCTTCATGATTTCCACATGCAAGTTTGGAAAAATATGGAAAACCTCAAACTTGGAGACTCCTCGTCTTTCATTCCGGACTTGTTTTTTTTTATTATTATTATTTCATGCTGTGTAATCTTCTTTTCTCAGCCTATTATGAAGCATTTTCATAAAGCCACAACACATCATGAGAGGAGGAGGAAAATTTGAAGGGTTCACCACTTCCTTAATCTTTATTTTCACCAAATGCAACACTACAGCCTAGAGTTCTGGTTAGAAACATCAGTGTGTGTATAACTCTATACATAGACACCCGCAAATTTTTAAATAAATGCCTACAGAGTTCCAAAGCAACAACAAGCTTTTTGTAGGCATCAACAAGCTTCTCCCATAATTCATGCTGGACCTTTGACCACTCTTTCTGACATAATCTATTCATTCATTTGCAAGGAAGGACTCGACATTTAAGCATAGTTCACACATTTTCACTGAGTTTCAAGTTGAGGTTACCCTGAGGTGTCCCTTCCAGAACCAATTCTAGCCTGTTGGAACAGACCTATTGTTTCTGTGTCTCCACCATTTAGCTCTTTAAAATTAAGTTTATGTAGTCTTCTTTCATTATTATCCCATTAAATGTTTATTTGTTTATTTAAGGCTCCCCATTAGTCTCAAACGTAGTAGAAACTATTCTTCCTGGGGTCCACATCAACGTTACTGTAAGAATCCTTTGTGTGTAACTGGTAGCATAATCAGCATCACAGTATAAGCATAATGTACACATTTGTACAGGAAAGAGTGATAGTTGAGAGAGGAGTGAAACTCTAGAAATCCACCTTAAACAGAGGAGGTGGTTTCAAGTTTCATCTTTCTAACACTGACTTGTGTTAGAAAGTCAGTGTTATGAAAGTTTCATCTTTCTGTTTCAGAAAGATGAAACTTTCTAACACCTCTGGCAGTTTCACAGAAACTTTGAGACTTTGAGACCAAAACATGTTGGAATTGATGGAGACTTGAAAGGATTGTCAGTGTTAACAATACTAATAGGGAATTAACTAGAGTCAGGGTTTCGGATATAATGGTGAGGTGTGTTCGGAGGATTCGAGGTGAGGCTTTCAAAGCGGCAAATGCTGTACTCTCTGTGAAGCAAGGTGGTGGGAGCATCATGCTGTGGATCTGTTTCACTGCCAGTTAGTGTGGTGCATCGTAGGAAGTGGACATTTCAACCTAAATTAGGAACTAGATGCAACAGAACAATGATCTGTTCATCTGGTCTCAGTGGCGATGCATGTTTATGTTACAGTTTGTTGTCTTGAATTTCAGTACCTGAAAATGTCAATGTCGATGTGTTTGTAACCGTCGAATAAAACTTCTGTGTATAAGAGGATCGTTTTCTGCTTTTTAGAAATAGTTTATTTATTTAAAAAAAAAACACATTTGAATCAACTAAGTGCAATTTATGGAAAAGGGAGAATTTAATATGTTCCTGTCTGATCAGTGAGACTTTTAAATCTACAGATGTTGACCCTTGGCTGAACGGCCTTCCAGCAGCAGATCATGGTCCTCTTCCTTCATAAGAGTTATAGAGTGTGACACAAGTATATATCTTGAAGGATTAAGGGCTCATTATAAACTCCATGGCTGGTCTGAGCCACTTGTTTTTACAGTGAGAGCTCCACCACAGAGCTGGCTTCTGCCCTCTACCAAAATTTAAAGTGCTCTTGACGGTGCCAGGAGTGTGTGTGTGTATGTGTGTAAGCATGCCTAATGTGGGAGAGAAAGAGTGCATCCAACACGGCTTCTAGCCAGCGTCAGTGTTCCCGTCGTGAAGAATTAGCCTCTCAGTCTTTTCTAATTTCCCTGGACATGGACTGCTCTCAAACCCAGGTTGGTTTTAACCTGGAAGGGCCGACTCCCTATTTTGTTTTGATAAATTGAGGTGAAGACAGGAGAGTCAGGTCGCACCAGAGTTGCTGCGCTAGGTCAAGCTGACACCAAGCCGCTTGCATGACTGAAAGTGAGTTAGAGTTTTTATATTACTTTAACTGTTTCTAATTTTCTTGCAGCCACAAACTTGTGTATTTATTTTTTTAGACGAATCAACACAAAATAGTTAAATTAACTAAAGATTTTATTCCAACTCTTGGTGTTTATCAAGCTGCATGAGTCCAACTCACTCTGGATTAAAATGTAATTTAAATAGAGCTGTCATTATACCACAATCATAAAAGGAAAACTATTCAATGCTGTTTTCAACACCACAGCAGCAGTTTTTTGAGGGCACAGTGTGCTTTTTAGTTAAGAGGAAAAAATTACTTAATCTCTTTGATTAGGGCAAAACCATTAACTAAGGGCCAACTGATCCCTCGTTTATAAAAATATATCAATTTAATTATGCCACATTCCTGATTGGCTAAAAAGTAATCATACCACAGTGTCAGAGTTAAATAATGTTAATTATAGAACAGTATTTTTTTCTTGTAATGTAATTTTCCCCCTTGACATAAAGTTTCCTTCTCTCAAATGACTGACTCCTACATTTAGATTCAGTGGACAAAGTAGGATGAGGAGCTCTGTCATCCAGGGGAATTCAAAGTTATCTGAGCTGAAATCATAAGAGAGCTAAATTATTGAGTATGCAAACTGTTTAATTGGTTAAACAAACAAAAAAAACAGAGAGACTATATGAAGAAAATTACACTTAAAACAGAAACATTGTTTAAAGTAACCTTGTACATGAAAGTCATTAAATTACTGTAGTTTAATATAAGACAATAAATGTGTTGCTTTGAATAAAAGTAAAACAAAGAAGACAAATAGTTGACTTTCAAAACAGAACAAGTCGTTAAGGAAGCAGTGAAGTCATACTGGAGTCAGGTTTCTAACCCGATGCTGGTTTCCAACATAAAAACTTCAACATAAAATTTAAGAATGGTTTAAAAGAGAAGAATTCAAGCTGATTATTGTCTCAAAGAAAAAAAAAACATTCCGTCAACCGGTCTTGTAGCAAGTCAGAAAAACAGCTCAATAAATTACATCATCACTGAAAATGTCATTTAATTCAGTAATTTCATTCATTTGGATGATTGTGGCCTACAGCTAATGAAAACCATTAATTCCTCAGAAGAATTACACCCTCACTTGAGTACGACAGCATAAAAACCAGCAGTCAACGACACAGCAGTCAGGACAAAAGGTCAATGTGACAGAAGCTGGATGTTCGGAGTCCTGTTACCCAGCATAATGATGGAAAGTTGAGTGGAAGGATAAAGTGTGGTAAAAAAAAAAGCAACCTGTGCCTTCATGCAATGTTGTATTGATGCAGTTGATGAAAGAGCAACCTTGATCAACTAACAAGCTTGTATATTGTAAAATACATAGATATAAATTTAAGCAGGTCAACATTCTTGGATTTAGTATTCCTTTTTTTTTTTTTACTGAAACACTTTTCTAGCCTGAAAATTTCATGCAAGTTTCTTTTGCATTCTAAAAATTTAAGCACAAAAAAAATACAAAATTCTAAATTTTCAAGAATTTTCATTAGTCTGGGCTGATTATCTGTATATTTTACAAATCCTGAAACACACTTGATAAAGAGCTATTCCCTGCTTTTGTTGCCATCTGGATTAGCTCAGATCAGCTCTGTTTCAAAATCTACAATGCTCTGACACAGTTTGCAAACTTTTATACCTTTGTTCTGTTTAAAAATGATTGTTTCAGTGGTTTGTTTTCTTGTCTGACCCCTTAATTCAGTTTAAACACCAGAGGTACAGGTTAAAACACTGATATTAAACTGGGCTAGAAGCCAAAAAAAGACAAACAAAATTACCCTTTAGGTTTTCTTGAAATTACATGAATCCATCTTTGAGTTTTTAAAATTGCTGGGTGAAATTTTTCCGTCAAGTGAATGAAAGATAAAGTTATGTATATGTACATATAAATAACAAAAAAGGAATGCGGAAATAGGAATCCTCTGTACTAATATTTTTTTTGTATCATGTATAATTAATGGTCCTAAAAAATGTTTTTTTTAGCTGTAAGCCATAATCATCAAAATGTCACTGTTAGCAAAATACTACTTTCTGACTTAAATGAGCTTTTCATTGATATTTTTATTGATTGGGCTGTATGTATGATTAGATACCTGCTCACAGTAGATTGTGTTGAAGAAAGCATAGTGAGGCTGCAGCAGGGAGCTCTTATAGAGACAAAGAAAACAGATCATTCTTCAGGGCGAGGTGGCAGTGGGATGATGCTCCGTGTTCAGGAGCGGTAGAGTAAGATCCTTTCTGCGCAGTCCTGACCGACCAAGCTGGCGTACTCCTGCACCTCGGCCGTGTCGCTGCGGCCCTTAAATTTGCAGCTGTACACTATGTAGGGCATGACGGTTCGCTTGTGCAGCACCAGTGCTCTGCCCACATCCTTCACCGCCTGAGAGTCTCCTAGACAAAAACAAAGCACGTATAAAAACAAAATCAGGACCATTGTGGATGCATCCAACCCCATAAACTTTGGTTTTTATTTTTCTCTGCTCATTTGAATTAACCTCTGAGTGCCTTGGCAAGGATGCCTCATTATTCCGAGAAGCTGTTAGAGGGAATCTAACTCCCCTGTGCCTTCAGGTTTGAGTCAGCGCGTGAGATGGATAGTTAGTTGGTGTTACTCACAGAGCCCATGCCATGCACTGCCAGCTAACTTGTCTGCGTGTGTCCAGAAACTACGAGCTGCTCTATGGAGACTCAGATGGAAAAAAAGGTGAAAAATGTTGACCCTCAAACACTTAAACGACTGCCTCCAAGAGAGAGGTGCTGAGCCAAGCCGCTAACAGCTGGCGCCAAGAGGAGGAGGAGGGCACAGCAGGGAGCGCCTGGCGAGCCAACCAAACCCAAATATACTCAACAGGTAAGAAGAACGCATGCCATTCTCAAAGTGCAGCATGAGCAGAAAGCAATGACTCATTTTCTTCTCTTATTCACTAGAACTACTAAACTACTTGAAACACACGACTTTTAAGATTTGCAACTCAACATCTGAAGTTCAGACCTGATGGTTTGATCTATTAGAGAAAATAAGGAAGATCACCTCATCAGATTAGTGAAGTCAAAAAACAAAGAGGAAAGTTTTTTAACTTACGTAATTCAGAGTTTCACTGTTTAAACACTGGGTGGTGTAAAATAGAGGTGAAGACAGTTATGGAACCTGCTTTGATATACGGTATGGAGACGGATGAACAGGAAGTGACATGGGAAGTGAACAGGATGCAGAAGATTAGAAATGAGCAAATCCAATCATTTTTCTTGACATACTACTGAGAACCAAATAATATTTAATCATCTTTACAAACCAGTGGCACCTGCATTCTGCATGCAATCACCTAATTATCAAAATATTGATCAAATGAGCTGCAACAACTTCATATACTTAGCTTCACTCAAGGAAGCTAAATACACTTATCCAGAGCATTATACTGCCACCTCCATGCTTCACTATAGAGAATGCTGGGTTCAGGGTGATATTGTGGTAGTATTGTGTTGTGGTGGTTTTTTAACCCCAGTGTACCTTGGGGCTCATGACACTGTATGTTAACCAATGTTATCTAACAAAACACAGAAACGATTTTGACTTTATTTCATGATTTTATTTTGATTCACGACATACAATTTAAATGTAATTTATGTTGAACAGCACTTACAATTCTGTGTCTGTGAAAGGTGCTTTATAAATAAACTTTAATTACTTAACTGCATTCATACTTACATGAACTAACATACAAGTGTACTGCCTTTATATATTGGTATCAGAGTGAAGAGGTTTATAAAATACCTATTAATAATGTCAAAACTTTGTGGTTATAATGCAGCTAAGTGAAAAAGGGTTGAAGGGGTTGGAATACTTCCGCAAAGCACAGCAAGCTGCCTTAAGGCAAGGAGAAATGTGTTTTATCCTTCAGGTAGAGTTTTAAAACTCTCCTGGAAACTCATATTTTATTTATTAGCTCAGTTTCCCTGGAGTGCAAGGATACAGCTAACGATCCACTTCTTGAAAAAAACTGCTGAGTGTGGAAACTGAATAACGGTGGGGCAATGTGAAGAAGAAAATCAGTGGTACATTAGGCTTCCTCATGAGGGATTTTAAAAGATGTTATGCAACTCCCCAATCGCCAGAATGCTGGTCCATGAAGAATTAATGTAAGCTGAGGGGATGAGAGTGAAAATATTTAAATGTCTGACGGTTCCTAACTTAAACTCACCTCAGGTTAAAGGCGATTTGCCTCCCTATGTTTCTCATCACAGTGACAGGACACTTTAACAGTAACCGGAGTTACACTCATTCGCCCGATGGAGATATTAAGAGGTGAAGACTTTACAGAACACAGCGGGTAGCAGCGTGCGGCTTTAAGATGGTTCATTAACCGCAGCACTAACACTGAACAGAGGGTTCATCTCTCCCTCCTACTCCAGAAAACCCAAACATCCGCTCCTCACATAAACAACTTTCCTTTTCTTCTCTGCTCGTTTCAACCTCCGCCAGTGCCTGTTCCTCACTTTGAGCGGATCCAGATCCTGTTCCTGTTCCTGTCAGGCCAGCCGGACATTCAGTGACACGCTGTTCTGAGGTCGCAGCGCCTTCCAGGTTGGAGTTCAAGGGTCGGGGGAAGAGGAGTGTTGAGGGTCAGAGCTGAGGTTTGGGGCCCTGACATCTCGCCACGCTTCTTCTCATCCTTTCCATCCCCGAAGTTCTTAACACCAGATGAGGGTCAAAGAGCCATTGGGTAATGACCACTTCCTGTGACCTAATGTTGAAGATCCAAAATGGGACTTGCTTTTAAAAAGAAAAAGGCCAGGACAGCAGTGTTGTGTATGAGAGGTCCATTATTTGACAGCGGAGGCCCAAAGTTTGAATGCTGTTAGCAGCTGAAAGAAAGATTCTTAATCTGTTGTTGACCTCAATCTTTTTAAATGTAAAGGATCTTATTGTCATTATTGCTATGAAAATCAAGGTTAACTTGTGTTCAAAGCAGGAGAAGAGCAGTAGAGAAAACATGGAAAACGATGAGATCTTGCCATATTAAACCAGGACCATACTTATTGTCAAAGCAGATTCTGTTTCATGACTTTCCAGCTGCTGTCAGCATGGGATTTCATCTACTAAGGTCTGTGTGATTATTATGAACCCATACATGAAAGCATTTGCTTTGAGCTTGAATTTATCTTCTGTTTTCAGCTCATATTTTAGTTGTCAGGCTAAAATAAGAATGACCTGAGACATTCACCTTATTACAGAACAATGACCATAAAGATACATCCAGAATGGTTTAGATTAAATTCATGTTAGAATGTCATAGTCAAAGTCCAGACCTAAATCTGACTGAAATTGGGGCAAGTATTAAAAATATAGTTTTTAATACTTTTCCATCGAAACAGGTTGAACTTCAGCTGATTTCACCTAAAATAACAGTGTCTCGATGCAAAGCTGGTAGACCTGCAACTGTAGTTCTGGCAAAATGAGGTTCAACAAAGTATTAGTACATGAGGGCTGAAATAACAAGCAAACTACAACCTTTTCTTTTTTTTTTGTCGATTTATCACATAAAATCCAAATAAAGCACATAAGAAAATTTGCGAAACATCCAAGAAAATATTCAAGGGGATGAAAACCTTTGTATGGCCAAGTAAGAGGGGAGCAAATCCATCAGCTCCCACTCAAGACTGGGAACATTAGCACTCATCAGGCTAAGGAGCTGAAAGCATTGTGAGGCACAAGGGAGAGTGTCTGACTGATAGACAAGATATAGAATGCAATAAGGCAGAAATATAGTAGAGAAGTCAGGAGGCAGAGGGGAGATAAGTGGGTGACATCAGGTAGGTGCCATTTACTGTAAGTAACACCAAAGTACGTCAGATTGTTGCTAACTGATATGTTTTACTATCAGGAACATTAATAAAACATGTTCCATTTACAAAGGATGTAAATGCACCATTTCGATGCATGAAATTACACAAATTGCCACTTATTGTTTGCGTATCCCGGCTGGCGCCTCTTGGATGCATTTAAAGGCAAACAAGAGACAACACGCACATTTTCTCCCATGTTTATCCTGCTGAACGGCCGATGGCCCAACTTCTATCCCTGTCAAACAAACAATGATTGTGAGTGTGTGAGAGATGCTACATATGTGCTGTACATTTGGTCTACGTATGTGTGTACAGACTGATGTTCACTAGGGGTCACAGACACAGAGGGACACTCAATGTGTCAGCAACAGCCGGGCTCAGCGTTACTCCAACCGGACCACCATTAAAGTTCTGCGTTGCGTAAATGAAGAAGGCAGGGAGTTGCAGTTCAGCCTAACTGATGGCGTGTTTTTTCAGTACAGAATGGAATAAGACAGTTCAGAAGCAGAAAAAACACCCATCCGACATCGACTCACCTTCTTCCTTAACAGCCATGAGCGGACTCAAGCTTTCACCAGTATTTTGCGTTAAATGCCAATATAAAACATTTTACACATTTTGAAATATGACAACACAAATATACATAAAAGAAACACACACCACCGACAGATCTCTGTGATTAACAATTGAAATGCATAACAATTTGCATAAAGTGAAGTTAACATACACAAGTCTTCACAAATGAACAAGAAAGCTCAGCAAAAAAATAAAGAAATGAGTAATAATATACCTGCAAGGAATGGAATAAAACAGTTCAGCAGCAAGAAAAACATCCTGTTGACATCAGCTCACCTGCCCGTGACAAAGGAACCACATAAAAAAACACTGACAGGGCTGGAAAGGCAAGGTCAACTTGTTCACGCACAGGCTGCAACAGTAAAGCCTAACGCTCAATAAAATCATCCCGTTTGCTGCTGAAATCTATATAGAAACTAAAACTAACATCTTAACAAAATGCTAGCAGAAAGACTGTACATTTTGTCCTCTATAACAACTTTCAGGAAGTAAATTAACAGGAGCTCAATGAGAAACTCCATAACAGCCACAAACAGAATGAGGAAGAAGGAAACAATGTCACAGATTACAGAGGTAAAAATAAAATAACTTTTCCAAAATTGTTCCATAGATTTTATTTTTTAAATAATAGTTTCAAGATAAAAAGAAAGACAATAAAATTAATAAAATAAAGAAATAAAAATAGAAAAATAAAATTAACAAATGAGGGATTTTTGGTGGAATGAGTTATGTTTTATTTTAGTCAATGGAATGGGAAAGTTATGTGAACTTTAGCCGTCTTTAAACACCTCATTAGGACAGTAGTTATATATTTTTTTAACAAATTTGTTTTTTTCTTGCTTTAATAACTTAGGGTCTCTTTCTTTACTTTACTTTTCCGTTACTGAGTAAAATAAAAGGAGTTTGCAAAGAACAAAATAAGTGCCACCATGTTTTCTGGAAAAATGCATTGTGAACTAATGGGACAAGAGTGTGTTGGTTGGAAACTGACAGCATTTCAGAACCGGAATATCAAACATATAGTCAGACATAGCAGTGGTAATTTGGTCCAGGGATGCTTTATAGGACTGAATTGCTATTGCTTATGTTCTGTAGCAGAAAAACCTGAACAACAATCACTGAACAGGAGCTCCTTAAGTTCAAGCTCACTTGTGCTAATGATCCAAACCCAAAATGGATGTTTTGGCGTGGCCTAATTGAGGTCTGGATTTAACCAGATAATGATGCTGTGGCATAACCTAAAACAGCCCTTTCATGCTCAATAGCTCAATTATAACCATTCTGCAAAGAAGAGGGAGCGAAAATTACTTAACAGTGACTTAAAAGTATATATATATATATATATTTTTTTTT
>CAEGAG010079995.1:0-45703 GCA_903067065.1 Brachyrhaphis terrabensis | reverse complement strand
ATAAACATATATAATAATGACCTTTACATATAGTAATAAACATTTCCACATATCATTTCCGATGTCCACCGGACTCTCGGTTGCGCCATGTCAGCTGTTTGGGATTCCCCTCAGTTCTGACGTCACCGCGCTTTCTGATTGGCTACCTGTCACATTCTGCGGGCTGCGTTCAGTCAGGGAAAACAATGTTGAATATACCCGATTTTATATCGGACATATTTAACGAGCACACACCACCACCACACACTGCAGGGCGTTGTAAGATTGTCGTAAAGGGAAAATCGGGGCAAAAAAAAAAAAACAAAAAAAAAGACGACCTCACCATTGTGGTGAACTAGCTGTAGCTTAACAAAAAGCAGAGGGTGTGAGCATAAGTGATTGACAGCATTAAAACACTCCTCCTTACTCTGATTGGTTGTATTCCTGAAGTTAGTAGTACTGGGAGAACTGGGAGAAGGCGTAGGCAGAGGAGTTCTATTGTTTACAATAGAATGGATCACACGTCAAACTCAAGGCCTGGGGGCCAAATCTGGTCCACCGAAGCTTTTTATGTGGCCCTCTAGACTACTTTTTTCTGATTTTACAGCAATTTTTTTCAAAATTGGTCAAAGACATTGAGTTTAAATGACTGCTGCCTCAGCCTTACTTGATGTCAAGATATAGTCAGTAACTGAAGTAATAATTTAACTTCATAGATTAGCGCAAATATCACAAAAATTCCTTACAAGTATTTCCCAGTTATCACCACAAAATCTGTAATTTTTATTGCAAAAAACCCCCACAAAAATAATCACAAAATCTTGGAGGAACAACTATTTATTCATATTTTAGCAGTTTAATTGGTTTTATCAATACATTCTAACACAACCGGCCCTTTAAGAACATAAAAATTTTTGATATGTCCCAAAATAAAACTAAGTTTGACAGCCCTAAAATAAATGGAGTATCTGTCTTTTATTGTACGACATAACAAATATATACAAAACATGTTATTTTGTAAAAATTCGATTCTGCAGCTTTAAGACTGACACATAAGAGAGCATAATAAAGGATGTGGTTGGCCTATTTTTCCCTTTTCTAATCAAGAACTTGAGCTAAAACGGTGGCAGCAGTACCTGGAAACCTATCAAACTTGACTTCAGTGCAGTTTATTGAACCGCTCAGTCCTGCCTGAGTTACAGCTCCGCCCCTAGTAACAGCCTGTACAGTACATGAGCCACGCGGGGAGACAGCAGCTGCTATTAAAGCTCCGACGGCCAAAAGGCCACCGTTCACATTTATCCACCAAGACCAGCAGGCGGGTTGAGAAACTGAAGCCCTACCTATCACAATGCATTGCCTGAAAAGTCTGCGAACGACCAACCCGGGAATCTTGCAGCTGTTTAAAAATGCAGTTATCTCCGCAAGACTTGGAGCTGACATCTCCAGGAGTCAGCAACTTGTTCCTCTCTGGACAGCAACAGTTCACTCCCACAGAGCCTTTCATCCTCATCAGAAAAGCCCTGATGAGGACCAAGGACACTGCAAGTAGGTCACAAACGTTTGAAACTATTGTATTCAACAGCAGTCGTTCAATAAACTCTACATTTATTAGTTTCAAAATTTGATGTTCCGCTTCCGTGAAGTGCCATTTTAAATTAGGCTGTTGGAGCTCAACTGGATCTCTAACAGGATCTCTCAATAATATTATTGCTAGCAGTAGTGATAGCTGTAACTTTACTCATTATTTATTTAAACAGTATTGATACTTGCCAGTTATTATATTTAATAAAGTGCCTAATTCTATCATACAACTCTTTTACATGATAGAACCCAACGGTTGTCGATTTGAGGTTGCTAGGTAACTCACCAAGATAATTGTTTCTCCGCCATTAGCACATTGAACAGCTCTAAGACCTTCTGGCGCTGATGAGTTGTTTCTGATCGGGAGTTTCCATCTTTCATAGATTATCTATCTCATATTATACAAGAGACAAACATTTAAACATATAGCCTATACATATTTTTTTTACACACTCTGCAGCTGTAAAGGTGTAGCTCACGTTAGAGGTGAAAGATGAGCAGCTGCCATTTTGGTGCATTTGCGCTAGCTTATTTAAAACGTATAAAAAGTAGGCTGTTCTGACACAGTAGGAATAATTGACACACAAATTTATATAAAAACATAAGTAGATGAAAAATGTTTTATCAACCTGGTTTTTGTCCATTTTGGCTAGCAGCATATAGGGAAGACTTCGTCCGCCATGTTTACTAGTCCTCGCCTTGACGACAGGGTACAGTGGCAAATAAAGAGAAGTAATGAAAAGTTTATGTAAATCAGTGCTCCAGTTATTAATAAAAAGTAAGTCTAAACAAATTTATTTATTTTTTTTTTTTTTTACAGTTTATGGAAGTTATTCCACTTTAGTGGAGCTTCTCCATGTGGGGTTCTGACATTGGGGATGCAAAGTAGACTTTAAAGTTACTAAAAAAATTATTTTGGTGCTTTGCCATTCTGTGATTTATTTCCAGACAAAAGTATCTTAATTGTATTCTCTGAGCTAAAATGAGCCAGTAAGGACTTTAGGACTGGAGTAATGTTCTCTTTTTTCCCTACATCTAGTGGCAGGAGGAGCAAGTCAATAACATGAATTTAAGCAACAACAACAACAACAACAAAAAAAAGCATCCTTGGATGATTAAAGCTTTCCAAGTAATAGACCAGAGCAGTTTTGGCTCTCCGTGAAACATTGAACCAGATAATTATTTTTATAGTTGAAGAAAAAAATTATTGATTAAAATTGAAAAGAATAAATTCAGGTAAAGAGACTGAACATCCAGAAAAAAAGACGTAATATACCCAAAAACTCTAAAAGGAATGGAAATGAGAACAAGGAGAACTTCTTGAAAAACAGTCACTTCAACTTAATCTAAGTCCACTTAAGATATTCAAAGCAAAGTGAAAAATTATCCTCTGGCCTGACATGTAAAAATGTGAAAATCCATTTTAATCACTAACTCTAAGTCCTCCAGCCTAAATAGAAGAGGGCTCATTCTGCTTATCAGCACTGGGCTCACATGCCAGAATCCATCTGGATTCTGGCGTGAACATGTGAATAATTTAATTCACCATGCAAGTCAAATGATATAAACAGATATTAAAACTGCCAATGTTGCTATCAATGTTATGACTTTTTCAAATAATGTCTTGCATATTTCAGTAAGAGGTTGTCAAATAGAACTTTGTGAATATTAAATGAACACCATCTTTACTAAATGATTGGATGTCTTGGTGAAAAAATTATTTAAGGGCAGCACAGATAATTGGTGCAAGATACACGTCACTATGGCGTACATCGAGCGGTGTACACCATCGTAATGAGCAACTAGATATGCACACGTTAGGATGTTCAGTCAGAGAACAGAGACTGACCTGTGAACCACAAAAAACAGGGAGCACATTATGGAAAGAAGTTAGTCAAACTGTTAAAAACAGTAAATTATGACGATAAACTTTCACTATTAAAAAGAGAGTCATTGAAAATGTAAATTTCAATTTTCAATTATTAAAAGATAATTAATTGGCTATTAATTGTTGGACCAAGTAATAAGGAAAATAAGAAAGTCTTAATGTGCAACAATTCTTAATTAAAAGCTGCTAACAAATTTCAAGGGAAGTAAAACAACACATAACTTATTTGCCCAATGCTTTAATACCAAGTCATAACAATGATTGATTAACCACTTACAGCTTTTTCCGATTTAAAACAATAAGTTCTCTTTTATTGGTGTTTGGTATTGGTTACTGTTCATAATAATTTTAAATCTATGTCTGCCTAGAAAAGTCTCAAATAGTTTTTTTATTTCATAAATAAAAAACAGCATGTTAAGTATAGTGGGTGATGAGTGGATATAATGTAAACTAAATTTGTGCTCAAATATTAAATGGTAAAAAAAAAAAAAAGCAGTTTACACATTAAGCTTCTTATATGGAATATTTCATTGTCTTTGAGAACACTTTGAGGGTTGAAATGTTATTTTATTTCATTCATATTTTGTGATTAATTGATGATTTAATGGTAGCTCATTGATCTAGCATTTATATTCCTTCTTATTCTGTATTTATGTTTTTTTTTTTAAAGAAACACACTTTTACAGCCCTGGACTGAGATCAATATCTGGCCAGGTGCCATTACCTTCACTGCCAGTGTAGATGTTGACATAAACTTGGAGCTTCTGCTCACTGTTTTGACTCAATACATTGGAGTCCATCCAGCTTTAAGATCACAACATACTGTGTTTGTTGTGTTTTGTTTTATTTTGACAGAAGCCGGCTCATGTCCAGCTTAGAGGACCTGCTTTTTTACACCATCACCGACGGAAAAGAGATTATCCCCATCTCTCAGTTCTTCTCTGTGAGTTAGTGCATCAACAAGTGCTAATTTGAGTTTCTGAAGCGCTCATGTGAGCATGTCAATAAAGGCAACCTGCCACAGACTTGTTATGTTTCCTGAGAACACCTTTGACTTTTATTAGATTAACCTTGGTGAGAAACATTACACCCCACCAGAAGAATCCAAAGCGTCTCCTGCTGGCTGGAAGGAATGGTTTAAAGGGTGTTTATGACCACCTTATGGACTCAGTCTAAATATACCTGGTGTGATGCTGCAGTCAGATTCAGGGAATTAACATAAGCAACTAACTGCTTTTCACGTCTGAATGTTTAGTCTCTGGGCTTTAATTCTATTATCTGTTACATTTTTCAAGTCATTCTTAGGTTTCTATATAACAAACAAATTAAAATGCTGTATCCATAGCTAAATAGCCCACTAGGTTTTAATCAAGGCAAAATACCAAGCAAATATTTAAATAATGAACAACTACACTGATGGAAATAGACAGGTTTCTATAAGAATCTATGATAATTATGTTGTTATAGAAAAATAGACATCTGGTGAACTTGATGTCTATGACAACTGAGTCATTTTAAAAACAGCCATGCGTTTAGGAGCCATGTGTCAACACAGGTGGCAGCTTGTTATGCCACAGACGACTGGAGGTGTTTGTAGAGGCGACTCAGGCAGAAGATGGATGGTGAGAGAGCTGCCCAGACTCTTTGGATTAACAATAACAATGGAAAAAAAGAGAACAGAAAGCCAACCTCGTGACTTCTATAAGATATTACTTTTGACATATGTAGTTTATCAACACTGGCACATTTTTAAGTTTTTTTTTTTTTTTTCAAGCAAATAATACTTTGCTGCAGATTATGCACTGTTGCTTAATTAAATATTAGAGCTGCATAAGAAATAGTGACGCACAATATATCACTGTTGACATCTGGATCAAATGATAATAGTAATTTGTATCTTACCGGTATTGGTCCAATAACTAAAAATTTACCAATATTAATAACCAATATTTATTTCCATTTGACAGCTGGTGGTGTGTGTTATTTGGGAGAGGGAGTTAAACACTCCCTCTATATTACAAATATAGTTAATGTGATATTTGTTAGGGCACTTAACAGTGAAAGTCATACAGAGTAATCATTTAGATTATTTGACCGAAGCAGCATGGCAATGTCAGTGGTCGTTTTTTGTCGAAACAGTCGGGAAATATATATAATATAGACATATATTGGTTATCAGCCAAAACAGCAATATTAATATCGGATATCATTATCAGCCTGAATTTTCACACCGGTGTGTAATAGAAACTAGGGGTGGGCATTTATCAATTTATTTATCATTTGTCGTGAAAAATTTCTTGTTATGTTAAGAGTTTTGATTTATTGTTTCCACGATAACTTTCAGGTATATTGTAAAAAAGAAAACAAATTAAAATGTTATTTTTACTATTTTCACCCCTGCTTTTTCCACAAGAGAATTTAAAAAAATCAGTAAATTCAAAAATCTGATTAAATTAGTGTTATAAATCACACTTCTTTTATTAAGTGGCATTCCTAAAAAGCTTATTTCAGATAGGCATGTTTTTCAATACACATTGTGCAATACAGTTACCATAAAGGAAAGAATAAATTGTTTTTTTTTATTGTTATCACAATAGTCCTACAAAATATCATGATAAAATGCTAAGTTGCTCACTCCTAATAGGAACAATTCAATCTTGTTTTAAGTTGATAGCTCACGCTAATGAACTCCAAAATAGGAACAGCCAGCACTGAGCTCTAACTTCACTATTTCTGCCTTGAGGCTAAGAATTTCACAGAAATCAAGTAATTAAAACAGCCATTTGTCAGGTTTGTTTACACTTTGAAGAGATTGTCAACTGTGATGAGTGAATAATAAAAAAAAAGAGCCAAGCTTCTCTGGTCAGGAGGGTCGAACACATGGTATCCCCAAAATAGACCCATGTGCTTTGTGCAGTGTCTGTCACTGACACCAGCAGCAGGAGTGAGGTAGCCGCTATCTGCTCTGCTGCCCTCCTCATTTTCTTGCAGGCACACCTCTGCCTTTGAAATCCCCTAACCGTGTATTTCAAAGATTCCTGCAGCTGACAGGAGAATCCCATGGTTTCGACTTAATACTCCGGAGTCCGTACAGTAATAGCCACCATTAATCACCATTTCTACTATCCCTTCTAAAAAAAAATGTTCAAACTCCTCTCTGCACTGTCTCTAGGCTTTGAGAAGAACAGGTTTGTTAACGTCTGACCCTCGGCTGCGGGACTGTGTCCATCAGATGAGACAGTCTACGCTTGACTCCATGGGACCAGTGATGATGGACAAAAAACTTTTCAGAAGGTGAGAATACTTCTGGACAGTTACAGTGTTTTTCAAAAGCATCATTCACAGTGAAAAACTTCCATGTATTTATTTAAATTTTATGTGATAGCACGACCCAATGTAGTGCATAATTTATATTCTTCCCCCTTTATTCTGATGCCTCTAAGTAAAACCACCACCTCCTAGTCGTCAAATAATTAGCTTAGAGTAATTTGACCTCAGTTTGTTAGTAAGCATCAACAAACACAACTTGGAGAAAGTCAGGGAGAAATTTGTGGAGAAGTTGAAGGTTATAAAACAATATTTAAAAGTTTTAGCATTTTTTAAACCATAGGCCATCCATCTGTTCTGACTGGCTGAGTAAGGAGAGGATTAATTAAAGAATAAGCCAAAAGACCCAGTGGAGATCAGGTGGGAATTTCTGTCAACAGGAAAAGCTATTAGCTGTGCGCTCAATAAATCTGCCCTTTATGGAAAAGATGCAAGAAGAAAGCCCATTTGCAGTTTGCCACGAGCTATAGAGGGGTTACATCAAACATATGGAAGGTGGTGCTCTGGTAAGATGAGGCAGAAAAATGAACTTGTTGGTCTATTAACAAAATGTATATGTGTGGTGGAAATTAACACTGCACATTGCTTTGAAAATCCAATCACTAAAGTAAAATTATGTGGTTTCTGTTCATCATGGACGTGGAAGCTAGTCAGAGTTGATGCAAAGAAGAAGCTAAAAACATGAAAAAAAAAACATTTAAAGTCTACAAAAGAGTTTTTATCTGTCCATCAAAACAACCATCCTAATCACACAGCTGGACCCAGAATTTATGTTTTATGTCAAAGCACATTTATGTGTTAGAATGGCCCAGTCAAAGTCCACAATTAATTAAAATTAAGAATCTCTGGCAACACTTGAAAACTTCAGTTCACAGCTGCTCTACATCCAGTCCGACTGGGTTTCCACTATTTCTTTTTTTTTTTTTACAGACTGGGAAGAAATTTAGTCTTTAGATGCAGCATCTAGACATGCAGCTGTGATTCAAATGAAGGTTTTACAAAATATTGACTCATGATGCATTACTCATTTTTCTGGGTTTCATGTGTGGTAAAAAAGAAAAACATTAAACATTTTCTCCCAATTCACAAATGGTGTATCATGTATAATCTCAAAAAATATAGTTGGAACATGACAAAAAATAAAAAACAAGGGGTGGGAATACTTTCATAAGACTGTAAGCAGAGAGGAGACAGAATGCATCTACTTCAACAAACATTCTGGATGTGTCAATGCTGTGCAATTAATTGTTAAAACAGCATGGAAAAAATAATAAATGAGTTCAAGGTGTTGGGTCAGATTAAACTGAGGGACTCTAATGTGTTTTTGTTATGTAAGAAAGGTGATTTGTGGTCAGCTCTATTTGAGTCCTGGAGACTGACAGACACCGGTGTTTTATAGCTGACAGCTGCTATGAAGCAAATTCATGTGCATGCATGCCTGGCAGCCAAAGCAGCGGAGCTCGGAGGGAAGTAGTGAGGTCTCTGAGTCTGCTAATGAAAGGGCATCATTCTGGTCAAGCTCCAGACTGCCAGCTACATTAGCAGGCTCAAAGGCACCACACTCCCTGCTTTCCTAATTCTATAATTCCCTAACTGTGGTGTAATTCTCAGTCTCGTCTTCTGTTCTGCAGCGGCACATTGCTACATCTGGCTAAATGAATCAGCCCTAATGTTTCTGCTTGTTTTCTAAAATAAAGAGACTGTGGGAGCTTTAGCACAAATGTTCTGCTGGAATAAAGAGAGAAATCATCTGTCGGTTTTTGGAAATGGCCGGTATAAATAATGCAAGCTGCAACCCACTCTCTTTTCACTTTGAAAGCCTCACACTAACATCACCTAGGTCTCATGGCTACATATTTTAGTTTACACCAGTTGAGGGAGAATATACCCTTATCATTCCTTGAAAGCATACCGCGTTGTTCACCAATCATAGCAATGGTTCTGACTCGAGACTCCACCATGTTCCGTACAATACCAACTAGGGGGACTTAAGGTAATGTCTAAGTATGACTTAATGTAAAAGTGTTTCCTATGAATGGAGATGGCTGTAATAAACAACTGGAAGGGTAAGGGATTTACTCTTTGTAAAAACCTAAGATAAATTCATCTTTTGTTGCAGAAGCACAAACTCACACTGAACAATTTTGGAAACTCGGTGGGGGAACATCCAACTGCCAAATGTATTGTCTGACATAACACTAACAGTAATATAATTTATACTTGTAAGGTTCTTCTTGTTTTCCTGTGATAATATGGCATGACATACTATGTTTTTCCTTTTGACCTAATGCCCTCATGTCCTTCCATCCAATCTAGAATCTGTGATGCTGTGGGTTGCTTTCTCTTCTTAAGAGAAGACTTACATTTGGCCTGTTACCTAAAAGTGGTCGATTTTAGTAAAAAAAAACAAAAAAACATTTGTATTTCCATAATCTTCACCCAATGAACTGAAATTGTCAAATTAAAGGCTATATTTTTTCAATAATGTTGAATACTGCTGCTTCAATAAAAAAATAATTTATTTTTAAGCTTTTTGAACATATTTGAGAGGTATTCCAGTTCAGGCATCATATGGTGTTGCAACCTGCAATAATTAAATAGGTATGTTTTTATACTTGAACCAGTGACGCAATGAAATGATAGCAATTAAAATCTGATAATATATACTGGAAAACAAAGCTTATTTGACAATTTGTCTTGTTGTTTTTTAAAAAATGTTTCCTTATTAAATAAAAAATGATATGAGTTGATTTAAAAAGTTTGTAAAATTTCATTATTTTTTCACAGGTTTCTAAGAAACCATCAAGTGTCTGTCTCATTTTCTATGTATGGAGAAAAGAGAATCCGACTTAAAAAATGTTTTTAAATCTTTTAAATTCTCCACCTTCTGTCCGCAGGTGTATCGGCAACAATATCATGTTGCTGACAAAGGCTTTCAGAAAAAATTTCATCATCCCTGATTTTGAGGATTTCACCCACCAGATCAACAGGATGTTTGAGAATGCACAACAGCAAAGAGGAGGGCATGTAAGTAAGAGTCGCTCAGGCTCAGCGATTGCTTAGTCATTGTCGTTGGATTTCATGGGTTTCATTTCCTCAGGTAGCCGATTACATTCCTCAGCTGGCTAAGTTCAGCCCGGATCTTTGGGGTGTATCTGTTTGCACCATCGATGGACAGAGGTAACATAGCACCGGCCTCGGACGTGCTCTGCTCTTTGTGTGTGCAGCCTTAATAAGACTTCTCTTGTTTGCATTTCTCCATTGTGACCTTTCTGCTTGCAGATACTCAGTGGGCGACACCAAGATTCCCTTCTGCCTGCAGTCATGTGTGAAGCCACTGGAGTACGCCATCTCTGTGCATGAGCATGGCACCGAACACGTTCACCGCTTTGTGGGCAAGGAGCCCAGTGGCTTAAAGTTCAACAAACTGTCGCTAAATGAGGAAGGCAAGCCATTTATGTAATCAACTCCAGTCGCCTTGTCAATGCAAAACAATATAAATATCTATCTTTACTGACTGTTGCATCGCTTTTGGATGTGCTCAAATCCACTTTGTCATTAACTCAGCAGAACGTCTGTCTCCACAGACTCAAGTCCTCCCAGTTGTTTGTATTTGTCCTTGTGTCTGAAGTAGCTGCTCTGTTGTTTTTGGATTGGTGCGGTGCAATTTCTCTTTCTGAAATGTCATACAAATCAAACAAAATTGAGTTACGAACCCAAAGACAGACAAACGACCACTAAGTAAGTAGTTCTGACCGCAGATATTGATTGGTAAGATTGACAGAAGAGATAAACTGAATAGATCCTTAAACTGTTTGTTATAAAGTAAGTCGAGAACTGATCTGCCAGAAGCTACATGTTTGTTTTCTGCCACAAATTGGGAATAAAAAAACCCACAAATATATATGTATATAAGTATAAGTATAATTAAAATGGTATTCTATGTGATTAAAATGTGATAAAATGGTATTGTTTACCATGTTATCACATTTTTTTTAGCCATTGTTTTTTTATTTGGTTTATAATCTAATGTCACCTACAAGTACCCCGCAGAAAATTTACCTCCTCATCGTTTTCACTGTGTTTTTGTTTGGCTTCTGTGCAGATAAACCACACAACCCCATGGTGAATGCTGGAGCTATCGTCATTAGTTCTTTGATCAAGGTAAAACCTTACTATTTCTATATTTTTCAAAAAATTATCAAAGATATACAGTAGTAATACATATCAAAAGTGCATCAAATTGTCTACTTTTTTTCTTTTGTTTGTCACAAGAACTAAATAGAATGCTTAGGAAAAATAACTTTTTTGAATGAGTAAATGAATTAAATAAATAAAGCTAAATAATAGTAATGTATATAAAAAAAGAATAGAGAGAAGGGAGAGGATTAGGCTAAAAGTAATAAACTGCATTCAGACTAGTAACACTAAGTTACTGAAGATTTAAAATATCTGACAAGAAAGTCAGTGTTATGTAATGCATAGCAAAATATCTGATCCCCAAATGCAGCCATGAAGGGATGCAAATTTGTAAACATTCCTAAAAGCTTCAACAAAACCTCAGGTGTCTCAGGCTAGCTTAAGAGATGTGACTATTCAACATAGAAATAGTTGATTTAGTAAATAAGACATCTGTCACATTCGTCTGATATGTGAGGAAGATTTTGGAGATTTGGACTCTTGAAACCTTGAAATTTTAAACATAAATAAGAGTCAGGAGCCATTAGTGTGCCGTATATATTAGAATTAGCTCTGATCTAATTGGTATTGTGTATATGCAGATGCTGACATGTTACAATATAATATGAAACAATTGACTAGTAGCAATGCGGGTGTCAGAGGGAAGCAAAGCGAGAACTTCCAGGAAGCAGCTGGTCATGTCTAACATCATGAGATTAAACTCACGCCTGTTAGCAGCAGCACATCTTATTCTCTCATACAGTTATACTCCTACTGATATTTATGAGCTTTCAAGAGCTTTGTGCTTATAGGTCTATATAATCACATTTTTCTGAAAGGTGTCACTGTTATCAATTTGTTTTAAGAAATTTAATAATAATTTCCTTGTTAGTAGTTTTTTTTTTCTTTTGTTATTTACTGAAATAAAATTTTAGTGTGGCTTAAGAATCAAAATCCCTTTGTGTCAGTTCAGAAACTAAAACCTAAGCTGTCCCTGTGGCAGCTGCATTATGGTCATAGCGCCTGATGTGAACATGCGTTGAAGTATTTTAGCAATATATGGTCACGTTTCCTCTGTGGAGACTTTTCAAAGTTTCCCAGCTGACTGATGCGAAGGTCATTTTGAGGGAGAAACCCAGTTTGCGTCTAACGACAGGGGTGTGCCTGCTTTTGCCCAATCACAGCTGCCGAGGCAGAGGGTGCGTAACCATGTGCGTAAAACTGCTTAAGCAAACATGGTTTTATCTGTGTTTTTTAGTCTTTACTGGGTCAAGTGCCTCTACACCTACAACCACAAAAAAATAAAAAGGTCAAAGGACAAAACTGATAAATGCTCCTTTTTTTAACTCCTCCATGATTATTTGAGTCTCTGAAGATGAATTCTGCTCCTTCTTGACAACTCTCTGACCTGCTACTGATCCGTTAGTGGTGTGTGAAATTCAAGCACAGCCATAAAACAGCCGCCAGGCCAAACTGAGCACGTCGCCACATGGAGTGACATTCATCAGCGACATTTAACCATTGCACAACATCCAACCAAACGTGTTGTCAAATATGAGCTGCAGCACTGAAACACTGCCATCTGTAGGATCCTGGTGAAGCCCTGTAACCCTGCTCCTAGTGAAATATTTTCTTTCTTCTCTCTTTTTTTTTTAGCCGCATTCAAATAAAGCGGAGAGATTTGACTATGTGAGTAAATGCTTTTCAGCTTCAGTTCTTTCAAACTTATCTTTCTGAATTGGGTTTCCAACTGAGCGCGTTCTAAATATGTTTCCACAGATGATGGAGTTTTTGAAAAGTATGACTGGTTCAGAGTATGTGGGATTCAGCAATGCAACGTAAGAAAAAAACAACAACAAACAAACTGGTTGTTTTCTGACGTTTTTAATCAAATACAGTTTTTCATACCTGTTGTATTCTTACAGTTTCCAGTCAGAGAGAGAGACTGGAGATAGAAACTATGCAATTGGTTATTACCTGAAAGAAAAAAAGGTTTGTGTGTTTATTTTTGTATCTGATGGTCTTTTCTTCTTTCTTCTAGTGAAGAAAAAAAACTTAAATCAGTATTTTAATTTGCATACATTGATCCAAGTTTAGAGAAAAAATCACATGGTTTTTACAAAACAAGTTATGCCACACTATTGGCATCATATAATGTTTGAAAAAACATATTTAACTGAAGGTTCTTTGATCTATGTACATTTTAAAGATAATTGAATAGTTGTAGTCTTGAGCTATAAATACGTTTTCTTGCGCTATAAATATGCCACGAAGAACCTCCAGCCAGTCGTCAAAGTTAAAAAAATAAAAACATATTGTTTTATTTTCTTTACAAGTGAGAAAATTGAAAAAAACAAAAAAAAAAAAACAAAAAAATAGCTACTAACCTAAATTTGCTCATATCTACAGTCAGAGCATTGGAGTCCCAAAAGCTGGTTGTTAAAGAATTGCTACAAAGTGGAGAGTTGAACTTACCAAATCTAAATTAAAACTATTAATTTATAGGCTTTTGTGTATGTCTTTTCCCTGGGTGTTAATAGATATATAATCCGCTGCTTGTAGTTGAATGTGTGCTAACTCTGGTTGTTATTCTTGCAGTGCTTCCCTGACAGGGCAGATATGACCGGAGCCCTTGACTTCTACTTCCAGGTAACTATTTAGTTTTTTTTCAGAGGGCAAAGCATTGATGGAGAAGTTTTGCTTCCAGAAAAATATGTGTAAAAAAATAACGTTTGTTCTCTGATTCACTGAACCTGATTTAAAAAAAGATATTTCTTTTAGGATTCATGATTTGTATATTAAATTTATACAAAATTACTACGGTAAATGTGGCTTAAGAAATCTGACATTTTTTCCAATATGTGGGAATCGGTTTTAAAGGTTTTATTTTTAAAAATTACTCTACAAAGAATTAATTTATCATTATTAAATTATTAAAATATAAAGAAACACAATTTTTAAATAATAAACTACTTCTTAATTTACATTAAAATATAATTCTTTTTTAATTTTTATTTTCAACATTGCACATCTAAAAGATTTTGCCCATCATTGTTTTGTTTTTTGAGGTCTTGACTCAGAACCTACACATAAATACAGTCCTACATATTTTCTTTTGTTTGTTTTACTGTCAAGTCCTCAAAATATTTTCAGTCAGTAAAATCATTGGATCAAGTTTGTAGGTACTTGTGGAAAATAATACTATTTATCTCTGTGTCCATTTTTATTGTTTGTTACAATTTAGAGGCTCTTTTGTAGGAGCAATGTCGATCATTTGTTGGTTTCTGTTACTCTTTCATAACAACCACCTGCCTGCAGGAGAGGCATTTAGTAAAAATCTGGGAATATTTCTCACAGAAAATCTGTGTCTGTCTCTCCATTCCAGTTGTGCTCCATTGAGGTGACCTGTGAGTCTGGAAGTGTCATGGCTGCCACACTGGCCAATGGAGGCATTTGTCCAATCACGGGCGATCGTGTGCTAAGTGATGAAGCCGTTCGCAACACGTTGAGTCTGATGCATTCCTGCGGGATGTACGACTTTTCTGGGCAATTTGCTTTCCATGTAAGTGTCTTACTTTGAATTTAGCAAAGCGTTTCGATGGCTGTAGGTCAGAACCAGAGTGTTTGGTCTCTCTTTTTCCATTTTGTACTCATAAACATTAAAATAAAAGACCTATGAGCCACACCCGTCTTTTAGATATTTATTCAGTCACAACACATTTCAAACAAAAATAACTAAAGAAAAGAACTTCAATTTTTTTGCTGTAAAAACTCCTGGAACAAAAAACCAAAGCTGAAAATATTTCAATTAGGCAGAGAAGCGAAATAACTAACATATTTCATATTTCAATGGATTGTTGTCTTCAGGATAAATTATTCAGGGTCCAGTATTGTTTTTGTTCTCCTTGCTTAGGTGGGGGTGCCTGCCAAATCTGGCGTTTCGGGCGCTGTTCTGCTGGTGGTTCCCAACGTTATGGGCATGCTGTGTTGGTCCCCGCCACTGGATCGGCTCGGAAACAGCGTCAGAGGAATTCACTTCTGTCAAGTAGGCTGCTTATTTCTTATCCAGACAAATAGATTTAAGATATAACCATAGATTATTAAACAACAATAATTTGGTCCAAAAGGAGCTTGTTTCTTACTTCAACTTCCATAATTATGACAACCTGAGGCATTTCACCAAGAAACACGACCCGAGGAGACGGACGGACGACGATCCAGTGAGTTTAGTGCCACAAACGACCTACAATCTGCCTGTTTTGGGTTTTTTTGCACATAAAACTGCCTGTATAACAATTCATAAACTTTCATTTTCTTCATATTTTTCTTCAGAACAAGTCAGTCGTTAATCTGATGTTTGCAGCATACAGCGGTGACGTCTGTGCTTTGAGGAGGTCAGTAGAAACAAACATTTTCTTTCTCCAGCATTTATAGGATCCAAATAAAATACTGCAGAAAAAAACTTTGAAATTATTTTAGTCATATCATTGTCAGTATGGGTTTTTTTGCTATTAAACATACTCACTATACAGTATAACTTGCTGTAAGTTGTAAAGCAGCTGCTAGGGATCATGAAACTTTAAATTGATTTAAATTTTAATGTTATTCTGAATAGCATACTTTTGCTGTAATTGTTTTGATATATAATATTTGTATATACACACCTTTTGTCCTTATAGCTTACCTCCACACAGCGAATATCTCTCACTCCCTTCATTTACAGCAATATTTCTTTATTCGTACCTCCTCGGTCTCCATCTCTCCCCCAGGTACGCGCTGTCAGCTGTTGACATGGAGCAGAGGGATTATGACTCTCGCTCCGCTCTCCACATCGCTGCTGCCGGAGGTAACACTTTGCATGATTACTTCGATCATCCTTAAATTGTGTCGGGTTTGGCATTTGTATAGAACTCAATGAAATATGGCATTTCAAATGCTGCGTGGTTTTTGCTCATGCTCATTTTCCTCGTAGGCCACGCGGACGCTATAACGTTCCTGACACAAATATGTAAAGTGAATCCGTATATTAAGGACAGGTAGGGGGAGGGGGTTGTCACCATTCATCTGATACTAACTCATTTTACTAACTATAACAGCCCATCCTTGTCCATTTCACACTGTCGCCTATCAGATGGGGCAACACACCCCTTGATGACGCCATGCAGTTTGGCCATGATGATGTTGTTTCAATCCTGCAAAAGTACCAACATGAGTACAAAGTCTCGTCCAGCAGCACAGAGGAGCAGAACCCCGCTCTGGACACGATGAAGAACTCTGTTTAAGAAATATCCATGAAAATTTGGATTGAAACCTTCTGCTGCACAGCAGGAAAGAATCAGGACAGAAGGTAATTGGGAGAACTGATGAATGTTTGACTTTATTCTCTTTTTAAGGAATATTGCAATATTTTTTGTGTCTCAGAAAATGTATTAAACAATCAAAAGAAATTTCTATTACTTGCTTTACATGCCTTCTGAAAAGTCTGACATGTTTAAATTTTCCAACCAAAGGCTATAAAATGTGTGCCTTTTATTAATGGTGTGGAACGTTTAACGTCAATTTTGAAATATGGGATGCACCCTTTTCTTTCAATTTGGTTTAACTGGGCCAGAATTTGGAATATGTGCAGAATAAAGGCTTAGTAAAAGAACATACAGTACTACAGAACTACATCAATAATCAATTACTACTAACCTACATTAATTTGACTGGTTAGTAATATTCTTGTTTTGTGCAAAAATTTGATTTAGAAATGTTACTGAGATGTAAATATTTTAAAATTGTGCTATTTAGGTTTTAAATCTTAAAATGTATGTGTTTCTTTGGCCCCCTTCACACTGGAATGAGATCACTGTACGACTTTAGCCAGAGTGGTGAAACTCAGCAGGGTACTGGAAAATGGTTCTGGAGTCGAAGCTTCCCATTACGGTTGTCAGCTCACACAAAGCCTACGTAGAACAGTAATGGTGATTTATTGTCATCTCGGCAACATATTAGCATCATACTAAAGCCAGTTTAACAAAGGAAGGAGTACAGGAAGCAGTGACATGCAGGAGAAAGAATCCCTGCAAAAAAAGAAGAGCACACACCTCCAAATTGTGTCTGAGCTTGGATGTGCTGGTTGCTGGGAGACTGAAACATGTCGAACGCTTTTCTTGTTTGCTGCAATCCAAATTGTAATGTAAATATAGCTGTTGTAATATAATGTGTAATATATTGTAATTGTATAATATGTCAATATAATATTTCAATATCCTCGTAGCAATGCAAACACATAATACATGTAAACATTATGGAGACTGCATGATTCCACCTCCTCTAAAGGATATATATATATATATAAACACAGAGAGGGGGAGGGGGGGAATTGTGTACATCCTGTAAAGGTTATGCAGCAGCCATGCCTGTAGCATAGTGATAGAGTGATATTTTGGTGTGATCTTACAGGGCTGTGGTGTCCCGTGTCTGTCCTCAAGTGCAGACATCCTACATGTTTCAGATGTTTTCCTATTTCAACACACCTGACTCAAATGAACACTTACCAGGAACCCCGCAGTGCTTGATGGCATGCTGAAGAGGTTATCCGTTCATTTCGAATAAGTTGCAGCAGGACACAGGCCTCCAAGGACCAGAACTGGACACCGCTGTTAGAGGGCACTGCTGCGTCCTAGTGAAAGTCTAGATGTGTAGATTGTGAGATGATCAACATGTGAATGTGCTGCTGATCTCCAGACCACGCCTACACTGCAGGAGAGCCAATCATAGAAGCAGAAAATAGCACTAAGATCTGTCTGGCGACTGCTAGGTGTAGCTGTGTCATGATTGCTTTCACACTGAAGGAGGTTTTCCTCATTTGCAGCAATCCAAGCAGCTTCTAACAGGTAATTAAAATCATAGAGGGGATTCATCCAGTGTGAACAGGGCTTTAATTAAAATACTCTGAGGATTAAACTTCAATGTGTCATTAGAGATTTATTCTTCAAGGAGCCTGAAAGCTACTGGGACTGTTTTGTTGGGAAAATAATATGCACTTCGGTATCCTCCCTACCAGCTGGGTTTTGTTTTGTTCTTTATTGATATGTACATGCTCACTGCGATGTTTAGGATTTATAAAGACTGTATAAACCTTTTTTTTTTATTATTAGACAGTAATAATTGTGAGACTCAGGGCCAATACTGCGGCTAAGGATAATTAAACTAACCAGTTGACATATAGTTTCCTATTAGGTTTTAAGGCCTAAAATAATAAGACCACATATTTATATACTTTTAAATGCCCACCTTTATTATAACAGTTTTTTGAATAATTCAACTGACAAACCAATAAATTTAAGGAAAAGATTTAAAACGTTCAATAACCTGGATGCATAAGAGTGCACACTTTTAAAATAATACCTTAATAATAATAATACCTGAAATAACAGATAGTTTAGGACTACTTTTTATAGTTTTAAATTTAAAAAGTAAATTTTAAATTGACTTTTTTTTCTGGTTAAACCATTCGAGTCTACATTCTCTTATGTAGAGAGAGATGCCAAAAAATAATGTCTTACAGTAAATATAGCAGGTTATATTTTTTTTAACTTTTTTATATTTCTGCTTACAAATTTGTCAGCTGAATTGATCTGAAAATTGAAAAATATTTTGGAAATAATTTATACTGGTCTTATTCTTTTTCATTTAAAACCTGTTTGTGTATATTTGAGATCCACTGCATGCAGAGATGCACCAATCAAAAGACTGGAATCAGTCGATATCTTCTTAATAATTAAATCTAAATATGTTCAATAATTTTGTACTACAAACGCATCATCTAACAGGAAAGAGATGCGTTTTATAATTTAATACAAGTCATATAAAAAGTTAAATATTGACATATCTACTCCAGGTATAAATAGCAATTGTCCCATAATTTCTTCATGTTTGGTTGTGTTCAAAATGGCTACCTTTATGGAATGTAAAATGATTTCCTGCAGGTTTTATGTGTCATAAGAAAACTGATCCGAATTTGTTAAATTCTGTTAAATATTTGACAAGAGGCATCAAAGATAACCAAAAAAACAGAATCGACCAGAAAAAGCCTGATCGGTGCTTCTCCATAAAAATGTCTTATTAAAAGTAACATAAAGGTTTTAAAATGTTTAAGTCCCACACTTAGATGACTTTTCAATTTCTAGCTTCATAAGCTTTCCATTTCACTCATTGTCATAACATTCATTGATTTATTTTCCCATTGCCATCAGTTGATTCTGTTGCGATGTCAACATGTTAAGCTAGTAGCTGGTGTATCTTGACTGTATTTTTTGTTTAAGTTTCAATTTACCATCATTACTTACCATCTACAAATTTGGAAACATGAGTAAAGTGAATAGTTTCTCAAAATAAGGTTTAAACATGTTTTTGCTTTTAAGGAAAATATCAAACACACCCTACATGTAAATTTAAAACAAGATAAAAATGTAATATACTCAACTATCAAAACTAAAAGTGTTTTTTTCTAAGTTTAGGTTTTTCACTCAGCAAAACTTCTGTACAAATCTTCAGTTCACTGTAAATATTTTGCTGTAAATAAAAAGAAAAATGCGGACATTTTCAGTTTATTTTATTAAACAATACATGGTTTGAATATGAACACAGAGAAGTTCTGTGATGTTTTAAGGAGTACATTTGTGGAGAATACCACAGCATGCAGTGTATAAGACAGTATTGGCAGCAAATATTTCTTAAATCTAACCACACGTTCCTTATTTCCTCATTTAGTCTCTGAGGTAATGCTCCATTACACGCAGAAAACACACACAGAATGAGTTTATATTATTCAAAGTGATGATTTGCTGAATTACACAGTAATTAATCATCATTTGAAGATAAGTCCTATTGCTGTTTGTCCTGCAGTTATGTAGGATACTGATAAATTCTGCCTGATTATCCATGGCAGTCATCTGGGTTATTCCAGCTTCACTTCAAGCCTCCTGGCTCTTCCAGACCAGAGTGTGTGAGGATTTCCCCGTCCCAAAGCCCAAACGCCGGGCAAACAGGAGCCATGAACCGAGCTCTGAGTGTGTGAATGATTCTGGGCTTCTCAATGTCCACCAGCCCCAAGAACCCGGCGTCGTAGTCGAGCAGGATCCCCACTCGGTCCGGCTTCCCCACCAGAGTCACAGGAACCACCTTACTGCCGGTCATGGCGAACCACTTCCTCTGAGCATAGCCGAACACCCAGGAGGAGCTACTGGTACCCACGCACTCGTCTCTGGACATCAGCGTCTCCGCGACCCCCAGACGAAACTCCTGGGACTTTTTCACCGTGACCTCCCAGTAGTGTCGTCCGCTACTAATCGTTTTGTCGCCCAACACGACGGCCCACTCTCGGAAACGCTCGGGGTCGTCTTGGACCTGGGAGGGGTCGAGGCCCAGCATGCGGTAGATGATGCCTGTGTCTTTCTTAAAGAGGTCCAGGCTGCTGTGGGCCGTACGCTCGTTGAGTCTGAACTGAAGGTCTAGAAATAAAAAACACACAAATGTGTTATCTAATAATAAAAAGTCTAAATATTCACATAATTTATATGCATGTTATTTATGAATTAACCAAGTTCTCTGTACATTTTCCCCAAAAAATACAAGTACTTGCCTGTCACAATGACAAACTTTGCTGGACGATAAATTATCCCAAAAGCTATCACAATAAAATTATTGTTTTGAGACCATTTTCAAGTAACATAGTGGTAATGGCAATCATGGGGTTACTAGATTATCTTAAAAAAAATCCAAATGACCTGTAAAAAGTACATTTGAAGCCATCATGTTAATGTAATTTGTCGTTATTTACATATTTGTACAGAATCTAGTAAGGTTATAGTCAAAGCAGATTACCATCCATTCAAAATACTCAAATCCACCAAACAGCATGTCTATATTAAGAGTTGTTATTTAAAGTCAAGGACCAGCTCTCTGCATGACGTGTGTTACAAAACTACTGGCGGACGTGTCTCTGCAAGTATTGTGTCAGCATGCAGGCTCCTATTAATCATAGACTTTTTTCTTTTTTTTGTCACATGAACTTTTTAATCTACACTTTATTTTTTTGTTGCCCTTTTAAGGTCAAGGTCCCCCCCCTTCGTTTTTTAAGTTTTTGGATTTGCACTCCCAGATAAAGCTGCGCTTTTTCACATGAAGGGCAAATGAATCGGATGGTTAATCTGGTAACAATAACAATCTTATATGAATAGCTCTGTGTTAACATTGCTAACAACTAGCTTCCATAAAACATTAACTTACGGTTTCCCGTTGATGTGCATATAAAGCGCCTCTTCACTGACAGACTGACTTCCCGCCTGTGTCCCGCAGACAGCGAGGACAATGTCCGCCCTGCCCAGCGACACAGAGGGGAGATCCTGACGGGTATCGCCATGTTTTTCCTCCTGCTGCTGCTCACATGTCGTTCTTCCTTCTGCTGAGAGATGTAGAAATGTTTGCGCTCTGGCGCCCTCTGCAGCCTCGGAGAGGAACATTACGCTACAACAGCACCATGGACAGCAGCCAGCCACATAAACAGGACTGTCCCAATTTTTTAAAAGAAAAACAGATTTTTAACTGGGCTTATATCAACATTTCATCCAATTTACTTGGATAGTTTGTTTTTTCTACAACTGAAAATTATTTTGAAATGAATTAACAACATGTCAGTTTGATAAGACATACAGCAATCCAAAAGGACTAAAGGTAAAATAATATTAGAAGTAAATAAAAACAATTATGGAAGTAAAAACGAATAAGGCTATTGGCTTTTAAAAGAACAATTCCTGACCAAATTTTGTACATTTTATGGAATTATCTGGAAAAAAAACCCCAAAAATATCTTACATTTTTTCTTTTTATGTTTAGTTGCACTCAGAAAGTAAGGAAATGTAACAGTTTTTCTAGATAAAAAAAAAAAAAAATCTATCTTATTGGTTTTATAAATAACCATTAGAACAATATTTGTATCTGCCTGTTGCTTGACAGCCACATTTTTTTTATTTCAGGTGAAAATAATTAGCTAGTTTCGTTTTTTTAAAGATAATAAGATGAATTTGTAAAAAATGTGTGCCTTTTAAATCCAAGTCCACAATTTATTCAATCTTTCCTCAAGTGCTCAGTAGACTTATAACTAATCGCTTTATCTGATGCAACTGTACAGAATACACCTCATAAGAATAAATGTTTTTTAAGCTGCTTTAAAGCAAACCATTGATAGAAGATGCACTCTTCACAGACAGTAAGAAGCTGTCCTGCTGCTTTGCTGGAAGGAGGAGCTTCGCCCTTGAAGGCGGGGCCAAGTCCACCCAGGCCTTTTGCACAGCTGAATGGTTGCTACTGGAAATTAAAGGATTTCTCAAACATGCATGAAGTAATCAAGGCAACACCACATGTATGTTTTTGAAGAGAAAACACCATTTTGACCTCGTGGAACATTCAAAATAGTCGATTTTACGTAACACTGCCCCTTAATGATTCACATATTATGCTGGAGTTAATTGGAGAATATCAACACCAGAGCATCATGTATCCTAGGTAATTCTCAGTGATGACAGTGGATAATATTACTTCATCAAAATGCTCAATATACGCGTACTTAGCTGCCTGAAATGACTCACTTTCTCTCGGGGACATTCAGTTTTTTCCCTCCCTCTCTTTCCTTTGTCCTCCTCGTTTCTCTCTTTTTCCACCATTTGGTCGTTTTGACCCGATGTTTAGCCAAGCAAAACAAAAGCTAAGCAGGAAGCCATGGCAGCACACACACACGTGATCGGATGCATTAGAAATATTCTGCACACATGGAAATCAGGTTTGCGTTTTCTTCTCTTTCCAGCCAATTAATCATTCGTGCGCGCGCAGCCAGCTCTCTGTCAAATGAGACAAATAAATAAAAGTAACTATAGTTTAAATTGCTTGTTTGTGAAGCCGCGGGTGCAGCCGTGTGTGTGGGAGCCACAAAAACCTAAAGTGACAGGTAAACAGCAGAGGAGCGTCAGTCCGCTCTCAGACTGACACACGCACAGCGGCGGAGGAACACAACCTGCCCTCACGACTCAGTCAGCACCGACCACCGACTCCTCTCTACGGCGTCCAGAGTGGACAAATTCAGCCTTTATTTAACGGGTTGAAGCAACTCCTGCTGAAGTGTCCAAAGATATTCCTTTCCGTCTCCAAGCTCCGAAGGTTTCCCTCTTGCTGGCGTGCAGGAATTATCCGCGCTCCGCCGGACTTATGATCGACCAGCGATTCACGACTTCTCCTCTCCCGCTGAGAAAGCTGCAGATCTGGACTGTGGCGCTGTGCTGATGGACCCGGGCTCCGGCAGCTCGGCGGTGCTCTTTGCAGAAGGCTCAAATGTTTTTGCTTAAACGCGGAGCTGACTGAGTGATGGCGACAAAACTGCATCAGGTCAAAGACCGGTCCTCTGCGCGCTCCGAGGGGTGATAGCAGAGCTGTTCTCTGCTGAAGGAATACTTTCCTAGTTTCGACTTGATGCATTCAAACCCTCGCGTGTTAACGATGGATCTGAAAGTGGAGCCGGAAGAACTGGACTCGAACCAGCCTCCACCCATAGAAGTTTTTGCGCACAGCTCGACCCTGCACGGAATCTCCCACATCTTCAGCTACGAGCGCTTCTGGATCAAGCGGTTCCTGTGGCTCGTCTTCTTCCTGGCCTCGCTGACTTTCCTGCTCTACGTGTGCGTGGATCGGATCCACTTCTACCTCGAGTACCCGCACGTCACCAAGTTGGACGAGGTCTCGACCCCGGTCATGACGTTCCCGGCGGTGACCTTCTGCAACCTGAACGCGTTCCGCTTCAGCCAGCTGACCCGCAACGACCTCTTCTATGTCGGGGAGCTGCTGGCCCTGCTCAACAACAGGTAGCAACATTTCACCTCAGTTAGAGGCTTCACTTTCAAATCCAAAACTCTTAGAGCTTTTCATTTTGTTGCTGTGGTTCTTGTCAACTTCCAAGGTAACATTAGAATTTGATATTTCGCACATTTATGCCCCGTTATAGCGTTTTTTAAAGTCCAATATGCATCAGCTTTGGGTCTTAAAGCTCATTAGGAAACCGCTGCACAGTAAAACTTGTAAAGGCCAGACTTTTGACTTGTAAAGCTGCTTTCTTCACTTTTTCCCGCTTAGCTTAGGCCCATTATGAAAGTGGAACCTACAGATTTGCAATAAGAAAATCAATTTAAAGGCAAAGACAGTCCCTTTACTTTAGCAAAAAAGGAAAAAAACAAAACAAAACACATTCTGCTGTAATGTTAGAACAATGAAAAAGCAAAACTTTTATTTTGGTGACTCTGAAATCTTAACTTTGAAAGCCCTCAAACAAACTCTTCTTCACATCAGGTCTAGTTCAACTAAAACATACTTCTTATGAAATACTGTGGCTTTTATATTGAAGAGCATTGTTACGTTTTATTTTTGAAATGCCATCATAATCTGCTTTTTTAATGACGGATTTAGTTGTATTTGAAATCTAAGTGTAATAATGTAGATGAACAGAGGTTTTTATTTTTAAGAAAATTATTACGTTTTATTTTGAAAGGTCATTATAAAAATTTCTTAATGGCCTGCTTTGTTTCATTAGTAATGTGAAATCTTCTTAAAACTTGCTCTAAGAAAAATTGAAGCTTTTATTTTAAAAGTGTCTCAGAGCTTTCTTTATAAAGACCAACATCTATATTTCGAAAACGGTTTAGTTGCCTTAGTCGTGTTTAATCTTTCTTTGTAATAATCGACTAATGAGTATTATCTGTCTTATCTTGAAACTTGGGCATTAATTAAAAATTTGGGAAACCCATCGAGGCTTCTTCAGCTTTTAACAGAACAATTATTCATCTCAGACTCAAAAGTCTTAGAAACCAGAACGAAAGGTTTACATTTACCAAGTTTTAGTCATTTTTATTTATCTCTTCATATAAAAAACATGTTCAATTTGGAAATGTAAGTTTATTCTCGTAATGTAATATCTGACCCCATATTGAGGAAGGTGATCATAAATTGTGCATTTCAGGTTTAAGTCAAACCAGAAAATCTGTGTACTGTATATTACTCCTTTTAACTTTGCAAATGAATTAATAGCTCATGTTCAACATATTGACTCAGTTACTTCAGACAAGATTTAAGTAATAAATCCTCCACTTGTAATTTGACCTTACTGCAGCCTTTTTCTGCCTTGCTCTGTCACTCAGTGGCTGCAGAGCGTGCTTGTCTTTCTTGAATTAGGTGAACCATTATAATCAGGAGGCTCCAGCTGTTTTGTTGGTGCAGCTGGAGGCTCTGGATACAGGAGCTGGCAGTGGCACCGCGTACTGTACGCACCCACAGCAGGAAAACAAAGCTGGAAGACTTCTTTGATTTCAAGTGAAACAGCAAATGCTCGGGGCGTTTTTGGCCATTCACACATTCTGATCTCAGAGTGTCAGAAATTTTGCGCAAAGCTGCAGAGAAAGTCTTCTCATCCACAGTTAGATTCACTTTCGCTTGAGCTGCTAAAGATTTTAACAAGGAAGGTGTTTCTTTGTTCTTGTTTTGCATGGATAGCATGAAAAGCATTTTTTTTGTTGTTGTTGTTTTGAAATCATGTCCAAGAAGCACAAGAGAAAATAAAGCTCTCTCAGTGGGAGGCAAGAGACTGGATATTTTATATTGGTCTTCAACCCAAATCTACCCAGCAATTTTAGCAAAAATCCAAAAGTGAACATTTAAATGTTTATTCCAAAGTTATGGTGCATAAACATGAACCCTCCTGTGTTTTTCCCTGCATCCATATCCATTTACTTATCTTAAATATTACCCCTTAATCTGTTAAGATTATTTTTGCTTCTGTTGCCAAGGTAGAAAATCCCTGAAATGACAGTTTAAGCTGCCAGAAATACAACTGCTTCTGGCTTGAAATGCATTTAGGACTGCTCTCTGCCCGCCTCTGGCAGTCAAAGCCACTGGTCTGGGAAATGTCTTGTGGCATGATATTTAAGTTGCTCACATGCTGAAGGGTCAGTCTTGGCTGTTTTCATCAGCTTGGTCTTCTGGGATTTTATCTCATAAGTGCCTTCCTGGCAGATTTGTCAGATTTCTAACCGGTGGAGACTCAGTGCCTCTGTCCAATTAAGTTTTTTATTTTTAATCAAACAACAAAAACAGCCTCCAGATTTTCCCAATCTCACTGTCACAAAACATCAATCTATGATATAAACCAAATGATGAATTGCCTGGTTTTACTGTTAGAAGTCATGACTTTTAAGTTTTGTAAGGACTTCAATAAGACATATGTAACATGTTGCCAGATATAAATTCATTAAAGCAAGCTGCTGGATCTAATTTCTATTAAATAAAAATGCGTGTAGTGCATTAAATGGTGGCTTTTAATAACAAATCAGCAGAGGGCTGCATTCACAGGAATTTCTAAAAGGCTTTCCAATGGTGCCAGTGTTTAGGTTCAAATTAAGCTGTGAAACTCTTTGGTTAGTACATTAAAGTGGTGACATTTGAATAAAAGCGTGGTGGGAGATCGCTGCCAGGGTAAAGTGCAGGAACATTTATAGTTATGCTGCTTTCTTTTAGAGCAAGGCAGCATGTGCAGATTTCTCCAACAGTTCAATTCAGTGAAAGTAAATCCCCCTGCGCCTCAGAATAATGCTGCGTGTGGTGATGGGTCTCCAGCACCGTTTAAAAAGACCGGCAGGCGGTCCAAACAATGATTTGATAAGGAAGTGTAGCTGAAAACTACCCCATATGAAATGCAGAGATGTTGGAAAATGTCAAAACTTTGTAAACAACAACTTTTTATTTAATACAATGTCATTTTTTTCTACTTTTATTATATTGCTTCATTATGTTTTGAGAGACATCTGTCTCATTTCCTATCATTTATCCATCTAACTTTATATATATTTATATGTATGTATTTGAACCCCACTGCCACAGGTTCAGATTAATCTAGAAACAGCAATACTAATGTTTTAAATCAGGAAGAGTTCAGAAATCAAGAGTTCAGTGGTTTCTTCCTTTTTTCCAGAGCTGTATGTGTCACTAAATGCTAGTTTTATACCAGCTGTTGTCTGAAAGCGTGAACAAGACGTCGTAATTTTCTATTCTACCTCAAAGTCAACAGAACAGTGCATGCACATGGGAGCAGGAAAATAAACTATTGTCACCGCTCAATTATTATTAGCCTGCCTGCAGATATTTGCTTGCAAAGAGCTGTGATTGAAATCGTGCATGTCTAGCGTTGCAAGCCTTTATCAATGTGCACCAGCATGGCTCATTACAGGAAACCAGCCAGTTACAGCAATTATCATCTGGCCAACAACTACATGAAAATTGAATGAGTCGACACAGATATCTAACCCTGTGCTCAGTGAACGTGTTTGCTGTAACATACCAGCAGAATGGCTTTTTTGTTTGTTTCTGCAAACCTGATCATGCCGTAAAAGGAAAGAGTTTCCCCCCTTTTGTTTTAGCAAACTGATCTCTTTATTCTTTGACTGGGTTTTCTACATTTTGATTCAACTCCCAATCCAGAAACTATTTCTAATTTCTTTTTTATTTGTCCCTTGTGAGCAGAACATCTATGAAGAGAAGCATTTGATCTAGACGGAGCCTCATGGAGCCTTGGGTGCGTTCTGTTCTCAGAGCTGTCGCCTTGTGTTAGTTGGGAGACACATTAATGCCAGGTGTGAACATGTCAAGTGAGTTTGCTGCTTAGCAGTATTGTTTGAGCTGCTAATCAACCCAAAGTGGCTCACACTAAGAATATCGCTTCACAATTTTTGTTGTTCTTTGTAGCGACACATAAAGCTCAATCTCAGAAAGAAATAATTAGAGCATTTAGTAAAATCCATCATTCAGGTTTGAGTTTAAGTTTAAAAAATTGCGAGCTGAGAATTGTTCTTTCGTGACTTAATAACAGGTTCTGCTCTAAATCTCCAAACATTGTGATGGATATGAAGGACAGAAACTTATCAGAACCAGCACTTGAACCACTATGAACCCATTCGAGGGTTGAGCAGATGCGTAAAACAAATCTGCTCATTGACAAAAGATAAGATAAGATAAGATAAGACTTTATTTATCCCCTAAGGGGGGGAATTCTGTTTACCCAGCATAGCACACAATAAAAATTTTAATAAGTAAATAAATTATAAATATTAAATAAATAAAGTAATGATAATAATAATAATAATAATAAACATACAAGAATAAATAACAATAGCAGTCAATAAGTTTGACGTACCATAACTTTCTTCAGGGCAATAGAAACAAAACTGAAATAATTATTTTTGGACCTAAAGTTGAACGATCTAGAGTCAGCATCCAGCTTTTTCTAAAACAACTGGACTCTACTGATCTGAACCTTCAGAGACACATAAAGACAGTTACAAAGCCGGCCTTCTGTCGCCTGAAGAACACTTTCAGGATTAAAAGTACTAATGATCTGGAGAAATGCAGCTTTCTTTAGTCGCTTTGATTACTGCAGCAGTGTCCTCACAGGTCTGACTAAAAAGTTAATCAGGCAGCTGCAGCTGATCCAGAACGCTGCTGCTCATGTTCTCACTAAAACTAGGAAAATAGATCAAATCACCTCAGTTTTAAAGTCCTTACTGGTTCAGTGTCGCTCAGAGAACAGACATTTAAATACTAATGTTAGTTTATAAGTCACTGAAGTCTAAGTGCTGTATTATAGCCAAACGAGGTTGTATAAATCAATAGCAGAAGTATCAATAATTTGTTACAAACATTTATTTATAAATATGAGACATTGAATAAAAGTCCTCCAAAAGGCTTGCTGTGAGATTAAGCAACAGCAATAAAAAATATATACATAACTCCTCTTTTTTACAAGGCTTGCACTGTAGATGTTTCCAACAACAACATTTTTCTTTGGAATAATCTGAAATCATCCAATCATTATTGCTCTAAAAATCTAGCTTCTGGCTGCTGAGCACAGTGGACTAATTAGGCTGAAGAGCCGGTTTTAGTCCAGAATAAAGTACACACGCAGCCGCACATCATTTCTTCTTCCCCCGGCTCTGAGCTGCAGCACTTTCAATTGGGATTAATACAGTGGACTCTGTGTTACAGTGCCAAGACTCAGCTTTAATTTGATGAGGCCCAAATTCAAAGAGTTCATTAGTAATTAGACACTTGGCTGCTAAATTGTGCTTGGCAACTGCTTGTTTTGGGTTCATGCTCAATAAAACTCAAGAGTGGCTCAAAGCTCTGCTTCTGAAGATGTGATTTAGTTAGTTGTCAATAAAAGGAGCCGATATGTCAGGGAGACGTTAAGATTTCTTTTTTTGGTTTTAGTGTTGAGTCTGCTATTTCCAAGTTCTCTCGACATACTTGATTCTGTCACATTGCTCCTCCTGCGTGCTAAAAACCATTGGATTAGATTAACAAGATGTTTTAAATCTGTTCGTCTCGATTTGTTAGCCTTTAATTAGCGTTCGGAGCGCAGCCAGACTCTCAGCAAAATGGACTCCAGGGTGTTTGTTTGTCTGATGGTCTGAGCCGCCAGCTGTACCGATACTTACTGCTGATTTCATCACTTCCAAAAAAAAAAAATCCCTTTACCATACTCCAGATTTTAATAACTGACCCAGACTCAGTTCTGAGTATGTTATTCTGGTGAACCATTAACGTTTAACTAAATGTCTCCTGGCTAAAGCAAACCAGTCAGACAAAATTTAGGAGCCACCAGTCAAACCCAAGCACATCTTTCTTTAGGGTCCAGATAGGTGAGGCTTCAGCTGAGTAACTGTGTATAGCCCAGAGCTGCTGCATTGTCAGTGATTGGATGGCTGGGTTTATGGGTCTGTGTCTGAACTTTATTATGAAACGTTCAATAAACTGTTCCACTTTGGCAATGCCTGTCCATTTGAGAGGCAGCGAAATGCCACAGAAAAACCATCATGTTGAGCTTTATAGTCCGTTTTCTGTCCTTTTTGATTTATTCAGGAATATTATTTTAAGCTCCAGCTGAGCAGAGAGAAAGTTCACAGATAAAAACTTCGAAACCTTTCTGAACGGTGTGAAAAATGAAACTGAGGTTCACTTTTTGTTCAGAAGCAGGTGACTGTTCTATTTCAGGATTCTGCAGACTCATAACCCCATGCTAAATTAAAAGGCATTAAATTTGCATGTAAAATAAAAGTGAATATCTATGGGGGAATTTTTCTGCCAGAAGAGCACTTTCAGTTCTGCACACATTTTCAGTCTGAAAGCAGGATGCCTTGTCTTTTGTTCTCAAAACTTTTAATGCTATTGCTTACATTTTTATTTTGAAAGCAGGACTTCATGTCTTTCTTCGCAAAACTTGTACTGTTTTTACTAAAACTCTGCTTGCTTCTGGAACAAAACTGCACCGTCGCCTGGCAACCTCTCAGCCAATAGAATGAAAGTGTTGTACTGGGTGCGTTTGTTTTTTTCTAGCGGGTGCGCCTGTGTGGTTACTATCAATTGTAGCAACCTGCGCCACCCACTGGATGTAGGGAGTGGGTTGGAACAAATTCCTGCCTAAGATCAGTAGCTGTTAGCTAGCACACAGCTAGCGGATGTTTAGTGTGACATGGGGCAGGAAGCTGAGGCTGTTGTCACTATTCTGCGTCCTGATTCACCCGAGTGGGAAGAAAAACAACAACCATGACGGACTATAATGAGGATTAAGTTGTTAATATGCTGGCTCCGGTCGGACAACAACTTCAAATGTGTAAGCTATACTCGACCATTAGCATCTATGTTTACTTCCGCAAACGCTGAGTACTTCTTGTTTTTATGGCGGTTGGCAAAACACAGAACGATGACGCTGTTGCGCACATGGAGGACACTTTCAGGTCGTTGCCCGTTCACACTGCAGAACACATACGGGTCGCATTTATTTGGAAGTGTGAATGGCCGCGGCCAAAAAAATCTGACAAAAAATTGGAATTGGGTCACTTCAGGCTGCAGTGTGAACACAAAGAGAAGTTTTTAGTACAAGCATTGCAAGTTTTGAGAAGAAAAACATAAAGTCCTGCTTTCAGACTGAAAATGTGTGCTTTTGGATTATGGCAGAAAATAATCCCCCATAAATATCTCTTCTCTTTGTCTCTTTTTCTCTCTTTCTCTCTTCTTCTCCAGGTATGAGATCAGGGACATACACCTGGTGGAGGAGAGCGTTCTGGAGAGCCTGAAGCTCAAAACCGACTTCCAGAACTTCAAGCCGAGACCTTTCAACATGCGGGAATTCTACGACCGCACCGGCCACAACCTCAACGACATGCTGCTGTCCTGCCACTTCCACGGCACAGAGTGCAGACCGGAGCACTTCAAAGTGGTGAGTTTCTCTCCTCAACTGGGCCCTCGGCATCAGGGGCGTCAGGAGCTGCTAGCACATATTTGGAAGCTGGATTGCAAATATTAGAGCCAACGCTTTTTTTTCCACACACATTACATTTTGGCCTCTTTGTTCACCCTCTTTAACTTTTCACACAATGTTCACATCCAACCAAAGCCCACGCAAATCAGACTGGTCAGTAGAGGCCAGAAAACAGAAAAGATGAAGCATCAAAAGGTTTAAACTTTCATGTTTTTTCTGTAGATGCTATTCAGGACCTGGACCATGACAAAGCATAAAATACTAAATTGGTTGCAAGGAATTATTTCACTCTGAAAGCAAAGTAGGAGTAGGTGGTGGGAAGTTTTCAACCCCTTGTCGCGGTCATGAATGCCATTTTAATTTCAAGGGTTATAATCTTTTCAAGCCATTATTTTTAAAGGGTGAAGTCATTACGCAGCTGACAAATTTAATGAATTTTGGGATATCAGGTGACCAAATAAGTTGGAATATAAAAGGAGTGAAATTTGAATTAATGTCCTTTAAATATTTGCTTTTTGCATTAATCAAACATTTGACATAATAGTGCCTGAATGTTTGATCAACTTGTCAAAATCAGAACCGATCGTTTAAACTGGTTGGACGGAACCAGGCCTTTAAATAATGGATGATGATCATGAAGTTAAAGGTTGTTTTGTTTTGCTGTTGGTTTGAAATGAAGCTGGAGAATCTGGAGGAAGTTATTAATTAATTATTGCACCCACTGTGCAACATACTAAATCATCCCACAGCATCATGCTAACACCGCTTTGCTACTTGGTACAGTGGTTTTGCTTTTGACAGCCTCACCATCTCCTCTTCCAAACATATTTTTTCTCCTTTAATCATTAAACTCTTCTCCAGAAGACAGTTTGCTTTAATGGAGCTACCATTTCTGTTTTTACCATCTTATTTCTGTTCACACACTCTCGGTGCTTGGTGATATAAAACACACTCTTGTTCCAGCTGCTTTTGGATCATGGGTTTTTCCTGAACACCCCAACTAAATTTTTGTCATCTCAGAGTTATTTTATTGGACTTTGTTGCGAACATGTATCGTGGACCCCGCCTATTCATGCTGCAGACTTCGTGGATTTACCTATCCGTTGTTTTTTCTCGTGGAAATGTTTCAGAGAAGTCCGACCATGGCGTTGTTTACTTTAAAATGGAGGCCTGTGATGAATGATGAGGTTCTGACTGTTAAAACTCTCCAACCAGTCACTGAGAAACATTACGGTGGTTAAACTCGGATCATAGACTGGAATGAAGGATGAAGCAACTGCTAAACTCATCACCTCTGCAGCTTAATTTATGTGCCTCCCCCAAAACTGAAGCGGTATTAATTAGATATATTATTAACATCTGCCCACACAGATGTTTCACCAGGATAAACTACTGGACCCAGAACTGAGGTGCAGATACCTTTCAGCATAGTGTACAAAGCAGAATTAAGGTTATATTTTACATGCTGCAGATTGTGAGCGTGTTTGGAAATGCAGATGATTTTCTTCACCTCCATAACAAAGAAAATCCCTAAAGTCCCGATGATAATTAACCTGGGTTGCAAAGTTTCTCCAAGAAATCCAAACCAGGCATGGCTATCTCTTCCTTTTTAAAAATTTGGTCAACATGAACTTGGTTTAATTTTTAATAAGGTTATCATTAAAATATGTTCTTTAGATCATTTTTAGTATTTCCTTCTTTTTCTCTTACATTTTTACAATATAGTTTCTGTTTCCACTCTTTGTGTAGAAGTCTGTAGGGAAAGAAATAAAACTTTTATCTCTTATGGTGCTGCTGAGTTTTCCCACCTGCTGTTTGTTCAGAAACAACACTGCTGGTGCTTTCAGCCTTTCTGCCGGTTTAAAACACTGAATCCTTTATTGTGTTAGCTGGACATTTTAACCGTCAAAATGACCCAAAATCAAAAACACAAATTTTCACCTTGTGCTGTGTAGATATTAAAGGATGTTCTTAATTTCCAGTCTTTGAAAACAGACGAAACACATTAAAATTACATTGTGAACTTAATTACATCAAATATAAATTGCAGTCCTTACTATTTTCTTATTTTTTTCTGACTGGATTTTATCCACTGAGTTTGCTTAGATTTCAACACATTGCATCCACACTAAACTTATTATATTTTATTGGTTTCGTATGTCATAGACCAACAAAAAGCAGAGTATAAAAATTATTTTACCAATAAAAATATCTTAGCTTTGCATTTGTTTTCATCCTCCTTTAGTCTGACAATTCTAAATAAAATTTAGTGTAACCAATGGCCTTCAAAATTCAACAAATTAGTAATTCTCAACGTTGGTTCAATGAATTTTCTCAATATTACAAAGTTGTAAACCTACCAAGAAGAAGAAATATCAAAAATTTAGAGTTTCTTTGATTATAAACTCCACAAAGCACATATTTATGGAAAAGTAAGAAGATAAAAATCAACATTGTCTCAAGTTATTTAGGGTGCAGAGCAATAATGTTAAAGACAGGGATCTAGATTTATCTCCGATTATTTTCAGGCCTTTTGCTTTTTAGTTTGTGGATCTTTAAGTCTTATCTCAGCTCATTCTGTGTTAATCAGTCTCCTCCTTTATTTCCCTGCTTTGTCCTCTGATTAGTTCATCTGGTTCCTTTGTGATTTTCCACCCTGCCTCAGTGTTTAGGTTCCTGGTTTTTCATTATTCATCGCTCGGTTCTTCCATTTACTATCCACGTTTGATGACCTTCTCTCCCTGCGGTTTTCCCTGTAAGTTCCTCTTATTTTATTAAAGCCACAGTTTTCTCTACATTTGGGTCCTTTCTAATCTCAACCATGACAGCATCCTTTTCCGTATACTTACCAGCTCTCTGCTACTTCTATTAATTAACAATAAAATAAAAGCGTGTGGTTGTAATGTGACAAAATGTACTCGTTTATGAGGAGAAAGATTATTATATTTAACTAACAAAGTGACAAAATAATGAAAACTGAAATAAATAAAAACAGCAATTCAAGGGGAAAAACTATTTCTAACTGGAACTATATTGTGCTTTTATAAAACTAACTAAAACATATTCAAATTATAGATATAATATCCTCCGATTTTGTGTTTATGAATCTATTTATTACGCTGCTGGTAAATTACGGTAGTCCATACTCGGTTCTTATGCTAGTCCGCAAAATGGCGACACTTAAAGCTAAGAGAAAACTTTAGAGTCATTTGGTTGTCCAATAATAATTTAATACATTTTTTGTTAAAATGTGGTCTTCTGTTGAATAATCATTACCTAATTGCTGTAAAACATTCTTCATTTTTTTTTTTTAAATCTCTGTATGCTTTGACATAAAACCTTTGTAATAAAGAAATGTTGAGAACTAAAACTGAAGTTAGCATGTTGGAGCAAGTCCACTGATTTTTTGTACTTTTGTCTAATACGACTCAGTGTTCTCGCCTGCTGCTTTTGCAGACAACGAAATAAAGTTTCATAAACTGTGACCACCGTTTAACTTGTCTTCAAGTTGCGTCATAACAAGGCCTCTAATGAGTTTATTTTCCCCTGAAGTGAGAACAGGAAGCGTAATTTCCACCACCAAGCGGTCCCTTTGAGTCGTGGGAGGAAGCTTGTGGTTGTGTGGCTCTTTAATGATGCCAGAGCAGAAAGCATGTCTCCTTAACCCGAACCTTGCATCACTTCTCTGCACCGATGGGCACGTCTTTTCCAACATTTGATTAGTTCTGCCTCGGCTCTTTCAGATGCTGAAATATGAAATGTGGAGACGTGAACGCCTGGAACATGAGGCGCGCCTCTGATTCCTGAAGCATCTCGCTGATCTCTCCGTGTTTCAAATAAATCGAAAATAATGACAGCTTCTCACAGTTAGATCAGTCCAAGAATGATTCTCCCATTCCGTTCCTTTTTTTTATTTTACCAAAATGTAATAGAGGCTGTAAGGAAGGGCTGAGAAAATTAAATTTGGCAAGAACAGAGTGACAGCGGAAAGGTGCTCAGCCCCCGGAGAGGTTTAAAGTCTTGATTTCTTTCCTCTCGTCATCCTTTTCTAATCTACATCACATCACATCCACCAAACTGTAAAACACACTTCCTTTGAAGGCCGCCTTTGATGCGAGGCATTGTTAATCTTTACGGCGTTCCACGGCAATGTGCCTGATGAATAAAGAAAGAACTATATCCCAACTGGCTGATCTTTGTGAAAAGATCAAACCGAGAAATGAGGCCGATAAGACTCTGCCTCATGCTGTTTGTTAAAAGAGTGCAAAATCAGCTCTCAAATGATTTAACGGGATCTGCTCTGTTTTAAATAAATAAGATAAAAACAAAAAAAGTGACTGTATAAATGTCTCCAAGACAATTTTTTAAACAAATACTGAAATAAAGAGTATAAGCCCTTGTTAATATATTAAAAAAAGGGTTTATTTATTATAATTTAGCTGTGGTTGATAAGTGAAGTCCCTGCAGAGGAGAAATACACCGTCACTGTTTGCACTTGACAGGTTTAGGAATATTTTTTGGGAAATATAGCTTAAATTTAATTAAAATCAGAGTGGTGTTTTCCTTTTAATGAATGCACTAAAAAACTGAGCTGCTGCCAAATTTACCAACCTATAAATCTCAGTCATTAAAATGCTAAAACGTCCCACTGACTTTGACAGAAAAGAGTGCTGAGCTGTCAGATTCAGAAGTGTGAGCGAGGCACGATAATGGCGTAGTAAACAGGGCGTGTTGGCGGCCATGTTGGACACATTTGTGTTTGTTTTGGGACAGAATCTGATAAAAGACATATAAAATCTGGCACCTTTTCAATGCCATATTCTGTTTGGTAAGAGTTCAGCAAGTAGTTTGTCAAGATGTTGTCTTCTGTTAGTTTTACAAGACCCAAACAAGATGTGCAACATAATAGCTTCTTCAGTTAAAGTGACGGCGTTGTGTAATTTATAAATTAGCTGGAAAAGAGAGCGTGCCTCACAGCAGAAGTAATCTTTCTATATTTTGTGAAGCTATTTTTAGTTTATATTTGTGCATTTGTCTTTGACCTTTTGGTGCAAATAGTTTGTAGAATCATCTTTTGTTGGAATAATTAAATGAGTTGAAATCACGAACGTGCAAATCAGAGAAGCTCTAAGTTCGAATTTCAGAGAAATCTGAGGATGAGAGGAGATTTCAGAATGACAAGGGAGTTTAGGAAGATGAATGTTGAAGCAGGTTTGTGGTTCCAGATATGAAGCAAAGATTTGTGTTCTAGAAAGGTTCTAGGAATCATTGGGGGGAAACGGAGGTCCGGATGACTCTGAACAGAGAAAACTGGAGAGTTTCCAGCCTGAGGTAATAGAGCGGCAGTGGGCGACCATAGAGCATGTCTTTGCTTCTGAGGCTCTTGGTGAAAAGATTGAGAGATTGTTGATGAAACCAGCAAGACAAGAAACAAGCTGGAACCAGGTAAGATCGGAAACATCAACAACAAGAGACTGGAAATGCTGTTTTTGTGGGTTTTACCTTCCAGCTCTAGACATTTAGAGATTATGACTGGACAATAAATCAATAATAATATCTATAGACACATGATCAATATCAATAGATAATACATCTGACAGAATATTCAATAATTTCACTGAACTCTGATCCAGAACCGCACAGCACTATGGGGAATGTAGGCAGAGGAAAGACTTTAGCCAGCTAAGAAAGGTTTTTGGAATCAACTCACTCACTCACTCTTTGGTTACTTAGCAACAACTCACTCACTCTTTGGTTACCTAGCAACAACTTGTTGAGTAACTTGCGCAGCAGCAGTTTAAGGTTTTGCCACCCTGCCTCATAACTGCTTAAAAATAAAAAAAAAACAACAATTTAGAGTGAAAACTGTGGATAAAAGAGGAAAGGATGCAACACCAGTTTGGGAGTATTTAAAATTTTTAAAACCAAAAAAACTAATCAATAATTAGCAATATCGACTGATATGAAACGCTTACATTGTGATAAGTTTTTCAGATTTATTAGAGAATAAAACTTTGGTCCATTGTTCTTTGCAGAATATTTCAATTCACTGAATGTGAGTTTTCAAGTCTTGCCATGTTTGGTCTGGACTTTGACTGGGCCATTCTAGTAAATTAGCTCTGGTTGTAGGTTTAGGGTTGTTCTTCTGTTGTGAGCATTTTCAAATCTTTCCAGCCTCTGGCAGGTTTTCTACCAACATTTTCCTGCACTTAGTTCAGTTTTATCTTCCCATTAAGAGCTGGCTAAAAATGTATCCCCACAGGCTAATGCTTCCACTACCATGTTTCAGCATGGGTTAGCGGTTTAAAAGTAGGGCTGTACCTTAGGATCAATATTAAACATGCATTAAAAGATGCAACTGTTTCTTTAATGTTTATTGGTCTTTAAGAGAGGAAACTTGCATTATTCTGCCATTCTCAATACATTACTTGAAAATGGTCTCAAAACAACAATTGGGACAATTTATCCACCAGCTAAATTTGTTATTGTGACAGGGCAACCCATCACTCCTGTGATTGTGAGGCTCCTGCAGAAACGCTCCCACCTGATCAAGTTTCTTTTTCTGAAAGGGTAGGGGCATTTTACACACTAAACTAACTTGTTACATAAATAGAAATAGGTACATAAAGAGAAAATATTTTGAAAGCTAAGAGCAATCGGAATCATTTGTGAAGTCCTTTTGCTCCAAGCTGCTCTCTGAGGACTGGATAAATGCTTTGCCAGTTGCAAAAGAGTTATCAGAAGCCCCCAGCGCCCCTCCTGAGCTCCTCAGCGTTTGAGGAGAATCATCATGGCTAATTGGACTCTGAGGTATTTCTGGTGTTGACAGCAAACTGTACTCATTTTACAACCCACTCACCAGTGAACTCTAGCAAAGGGGAACCAAGAGAGAGTCCCACTCTGACAAGAGCTTCTCTTGGTCTAATGCCTGGCCCTTTTCTTGTTTGTCAAGGAATCTGACAGCTGTACCCCGGGAATAGATGTGCGTTTGTGAGCTCCCGCCATGCTGCAGAAGTGACAGTTGCCTTCTAATTTCTGTACTCTGATTGCAGCTGTCATGTCTCAAGTAAGAAACATGCATTTGGAGATGCTGCAGACAAAATGAAAGATATGTCAAAAAAAGAGAGGAGGCAGCCTTGGGAAGCTCTGGATTTTTATATTTCATGGCTGGAGATGTGCTCAGAAGTCCTGCTTTAAAATTAGACATGCATTACTTTAAGGATAATTCTGCCCACTTTAAATTCTTTATATTTTGGTTACACGTCTACACTCCTTAAACACTTGTGTTTAAGGATTTTTATAGACATCTAAAGGTGAACACTTTCTGTCTTGATGTGACCATAAATTCTGGATTATCCAGCTCACATTTACAGTTTATAGATTAGTTTACGGTGCCTGTGGAGGGGAAACAGGCCCATAACATCACAGAGCCGCCATCAGACTTAAAAATGTGAATAGTTCAAATGTTGACATGACAGAAAGAGCCAAATGACAGAAAGATATCCTAAGGACAGAAAAACAGAATAAAAAGTGAGACATGGGGATTAAAGCAGATGGATCTGACAATAGCTGAATTCAAGTCAGGGGTATAAATACAGCTGAGGATTATTACTGGGACAGAGAGGGGAAAATAATTGACTGAAATAGACATAAAGAATTATTAAAACTAGACCTAACATGAAAGAAACATATAGAATAACAAAACATAGAAACAACTCAAAATATAAAAACCAGAACTCAGGAGAAACTGAACTTGAATTTTGACAGATCATAGCAGAATGAGCTGCTTTTCCTTACATTCGGTCTTCGTTTTACGTCAAACTCCTCAGCTGTTTGTTAAAGAAAATCTTAATCTACCCATAGCAGTTCCAGTTACGTTCAAGTTAAAAAGGAAAATGTTTACATTTGTGATAGTATGAAACAGGACAAAAACAATCAGTTAGCTTGTAGGTGGTGTTTAATTTGTTGCTATGAAGACTTGGTAACAAGAGACCAATGTTTACTGCAGGTCCCTAAAAGTGGACTTTGGAGATTTCGTTTCATCTCTGTTGCTGTCCTGCTGACTATTAGTGCTGACAAGATAAATGTAGTTTCTCCTGCAGCCTAGAGACCAGGGACCAAAAGAAATGGGCCTCTCTGCAATACTTCATATTTATTTCCCATGGGGGGGAAAGTTGTATATTACTAATTGTAGGTTCCTAATTAGGCATAAGTTTTACGGGTTTTATACATCTTTACTAGTGGTACCAATAAATGTGCCTGGTGCTGTACGCATTTAACCAACTGAAGGCCTTTTGGTAATGATGTATTTTCTCATGCTACCTTCAGGGAGTTGATTCTTACAATGCCTTGGTATGAACTGACCCACTTTCAATGTGGAACATATGAAGTGTCTGGAAAATAGTCAGCAGGACTCTGCACTGGCTGCAGAAGTGGATTTCAGTGGCACTGAAAGTTTTATTGGGCCGTAGGGTTGCTGTTGTACAGTAGACACACTCAGAGTGTCTAATTAATTATTTGACTGCTGGAGAGTTCATGTACTGATGATCTTGAATTCTTAAGGAGTAACCCTGCAGGGGACACTGAGCTCAGATTTCTCTGACAGCTTCGGCAATCTGGGGAGTTGGAATAGAGCCACATTCAAGCAGGATGGTGTCTCATATTTCATTTGGCAAAAATATTCTTAAGGCTTGCATCTCCTCTGGGTTTTTAGGGCCTGAGGCGACAGATGTGAAGCGCAGCCACCACCCAAATCGCCCAGCGGCTTTGGGTCAGCACAGCTGCTCTTCGCAGTCTGGCTTCTGAAACTGTCGTCGTGTGCCGAGAGAGGAAATGTGTGCCAGCTCTTGGTGATGGTGTTTATCCTGGCTTTCCTCTCCTCTCTCTGCCAAAGGTCTTTGACAGTTTTCTGCATTTACCCTTCATCATTTTCCTGCACAGCAAACTCCTCACATCCTCTCCCATGGGCATGACGATGCTCATTATGCTTTCATCTCTCGTCTTCGTTCTCTCTTTCTCTCCTCCTCTACATCGCTTCTTTGCCCTCCTCTTTGTTCTCTCCGCTCCTATTATACACTCCTTTGACTTCCCAAGTCGCAAGCTTTTGTTTAAGTAAAAAAGATAAAAATGCTAAACATTGGGACGAGCAGAATTAGACAATAAACAGGAAATTAAATTTCCTCCTGCCACCATCAGCATCACAGTGATGAACTTATGAACACCTTTGAGAGATTAATATTTCCCCCACAGTGCTGAAGAAGAGGTATTTACTGCTGACCAACCCCAAGCAGTGATTGCTGCCACATTACCCAGGTCGCCGTAAACCCCCAGCACAAATAATAGATGCTTTATATTAAAGTCAGACTTTATAACAAAGCAAGAACCCAAAAGTTATTTTAAGTTAACTATTAATTGATAAGAAGCCATTTTCTTAAAACCCTTAGTTTTCTCTTGTATCAAGAGGTTTTGCCATCTTTCCAAAACATAAACCTTTTATAATATGCTGAATTTACAAAAGAAATCATACAATTTTAACATCATTTTGTGTCAACTGTAATAAATACTGACTCAATAAACAGAAAATTGTGGTTCTCTTACATTTGTTGGTTTTTGGACGCAGCTCGGCTGAATCAGCGTTATCAAAATTAAACTTATAGAACTCGTTGAGTGTTTATATCTAAAAAAAAAAATAATAACTGCACAACATTCTGCATTTTGCATCCCTCGTCGAACTCCATTTGGACCGTTTTCTTTTACCATTCTAGTATCACTCCACTATCTTTATTTCTCTACCAACTGGCTCCGCTTAAGAAAGACCAGTGGTGTCCACTTCTGGATGGCAGTCAAACTACAACACCAAAAAGAGTCTAAGTGGATGTTTTTAGTAAATTGATTGGAACTAATAAACATTTAATTGACAATTAATTGTAAGTGGATTCCTTATTTGCATCCCTAAAAAGGACAATAAACACTCACCCACCCCAAATATGCAAATAAAATCCCTCTACTCAGTATTAAATCTTACAATTTATCTATTTGTTTTTGTCTCAGATCGGTTATTTGGCTTCATTTACAGTCTTAATATTTGAAACACTTTACTTATGCGCTAATTAGTTGATTTTGAGTGTTCTTCCCTCAGTTCAAACATCCACACAGAAGAGTGTTGCTTGTGGTGCTGATGTTTACTGTAGGAAAATACCCCAGGGTGTGCCAAGAGTAAAATCCTGTCACCAACGACTTCATGGTGTGTTTCTAATCAGTAAACCTAATAAAAAAAAATCTTCATGTAAAATTATTTCAGATCAGTTATCTACAAATATTGATCTCACTCATTCTTCCAATTAAACTCCAACATCTGCTTCAATAGTCCCAAACAAATCTGCTCATCCAAAAGACATTTTGGTTCCTCTTTGTTTTTGTTTTTTTGCTACAGCATCTCAATGTCTGATTTTAGGATGGATCAGTGTTGCTGCCTTCGCGCGCCGTGTCTCCGATGCCAAGATGGGGGAACACTTTTCACGGAGACATCTTAGACCGAGGAAGAAGGACAGTGGGGCTGAAAATAGCATTGGGCTGGCTGCACCGCTGTGCACATGGTTTATTCATTCTGAGGATTAGTGCAGGTGACTTAAGGGCCCGGTTCTGTGTGAACTGGTGGCAGGCTTGCAAAGGGCTATCTGGTACTGAGACGGACTGGTTGGACTGGGGAGGAATGATGCTGCAGTTCAGACTGTGAAGCATTGCTGCACTCAAGCGACCACGAATCAGCCTTGATGCATATTTTTAGAAGTTTCTGTTGGATGCTGGCTAGTCATCTTCAATAATGAGAATATTTAGTCATGGTCTGAAATTGTTGTTTTCTTGTGAGCAGATTTAGAAGTGAACTCGGACATAGGATGCATGAATCATGGAGATTGAAAACTTGTTAAAGTTTGGGATGAAGGATGAAAATCCTTCATCCCAAAGAAGAAAACACTGAATCAAAAATTAAAATCTGAAATCAAAACGAAAGTACACAAACGCCAACTAGGAACAGGAATAAAGTGAAGACCTTTACAAGAAAAACACTGAGATTTTTATAGAGGCATAACTTATGCATCACTTCATCTTCTGTCTATGACCCAAAAAATTTTACCCCAATCCCTTAAAGGCACCACAAGATCTGGACCAGATAAAACTAACACAATATATATATTTTCAATTTGATAGCTTTATGTAATGTTTTAGATTGACAGCAGCATGATTTAATTCATTATTGTGGCATTTTCCTCACCTCTTTCTGTCCCGTCTTTACTAGGAACGGTTGAGATGTAAGGTAGCGGTGAGCTAACATGTAGAGACATGCAGAAAAAAGGTGTCCTAAATACGTCTGAAAGTCCAGGACAAAAAGGCCCAGAGGACCAAGATCTTACTTAAACTTGATCTCATCACATCTTAAGCAGCAAGTAGAGAAGAATTGGGAGGATAAAAGAGGATTGTTCATGGAGTTGTTTGAACAGATGTGACCTTTACTGAAGTCTTTTAGTCAGCTTTGACACTCAAATGAGACCAGTTTGTAAAAAGAGTAAAACCATATCTCCTGCAAACACTGTTTATGTAACCTGGTTGCATTTCTCTTTTGTAAAAATTACACAAAATGTCTTTTCCTTTGTTATTTGTATTGTTCCTTACCTGACTGAAACACCTCTAAAAAACTCTGTCATTGTTTTAACTGTATTACTTTAAGATCGGAAGCCCCTCCTTTTTATTTCTTCTTCTGTGGTATTGTCTTTAAACTGTTTGCTCCCCTTAGCCTCTCCCCTTTTGTCATGTTGTCCTGCGGGAAAGGTGTGTGCTGTTTATTTTTCATCTAACCTCATCCAATAGTTTTGTAGGCTGTATTTGTCAAACTACTTGGATGATTAGAAGCTTGTAAGCGTGGAAAAAAAACACAAAGAGAAATATATAATGGGACAAATAAAATTTAATGACATTGTATCTTACTCAATACAGCCACAGCCTTCAACAGACTCCCATCTTCCACTTTCTGGCTATTTGAAACAGAACATCTTCCTGAGATGCTAGACTAATGCCAGCATGTTTACTCTGCAATGGATATGAACTGATGACAATTTATCTTGGAAAGTCTTTCTAGGTAATTCCAGGCAATTGTCTGCAGACAAAACTTCCACAAGTTTCCTCCTGCATCATAAACTTGACACTGTTTTAAACGTCATAAAATTTAATTATTTGTGTTTCAAAAATCTGGCAGATATCAACAACAGTTTAAGTAAATTGTGCCAATCAAGCCACCTCATTACTGAATCACATCCGACTTGAGAGCCTTTATTAAAGTGCTACATCCAACAAGAAAAAAAAAGACAAGATTAGAAAAATGGTTGCAGCATCCAACTGATTCAAAATCCCAATGTTTTAATTTGTAGCAACAGTGCATCAATAAAAACCGGACAATCAGATTTAATTTCCTTTTTTTTAAAAGAGATGAACAAACAGATGGGCATTAAATGAAAGATTTCCCAAATGCAAATGAAATTAAAGTAGAATCCTCCAAGCAGTTGTATAGTTAAAGCAGGTTATTGAGCGAGATGCCCACACACACACACCATCTATCCTCAGTAATCCTGCAGTACAAAGGAACACGTACTGTAAACACTGCTGATTGATAGCAGACAACAAGTAAACCGGTAAACAATCAAATAATCCTGCCACAGTACAAACAGGAGCTGGCAGAGACACGAGAGCTGAGAGAAGCAGCTCGGCATTTTCAAACAAATCCTGCTTTCATGTGTTTTTTTTTCTCCGTTTGTGTAAAAAGCACACAGGAGCTGTGGGCAGACAGACGAGGGGCCCTCTGTGTGTAACAAGGTCGTAGAGATGGACGCAGGGCAAGGCAAAGTGAGAAAGGACAGATGGGAGCAGCTGTAGTGACAGGTGAGGATGTAGCCGGTACAAAGCGCGCCACAGCCAAGGGCTCGGCATGAGGCAAGGGCGAAAGGATGAAGGAGAAGGAAGTGAAGGAAAAAGAGCGGGAGGCATTTTGGCCAGCAAAAAAAAACAAACAAACTAGAATTATAATATGAAGAGTTGGAAGAAGAAATACTCTGGGTGTCTAACACTAACACAGTTCTGATGAGTATTTATAATGCAAGAATATTCTCTCTCCTCATATTAAACACATTTATTAGTGTTGGTACTGGTGGTCTGCTTGACTAATTATGTAGTTAAAATGAAGGATATTTTTTAAAAGCATATAATAAATTAAAGGGGACCTAATGTACTTCTATTGGGTCTTGTTTTTTGTTAAAATTTTTGTTGGTCCCTGGAATATGAGCCGTTTCAAAACCTCCTGAATTTAACGTCACAAATCAGCAGCACTGCCCGTCACCTAGCAACCTTAGTGAAGCCCAGGCCTTTACCTAGCAACCCCAGTGAATATCAACCCCTCATCTAGCAACCTTAGTGAAGCCCAGGCCTTTACCTAGCAACCCCAGTGAATATCAACCCCTCACCTAGCAACCTTAGTGAAGCCCAGGCCTTTACCTAGCAACCCCAGTGAATATCAGCCCGTCACCTAGCAACCTTAGTGAAGCCCAGGCCTTTACCTATCAACCCCAGTGAATATCAGCCCCTCCCCTAGCAACCTTAGTGAAGCCCAGACCTTTACCTAGCAACCCCAGTGAATATCAGCCCGTCACCTAGCAACCTTAGTGAAGCCCAGGTCTTTACCTAGCAACCCCAGTGAATATCAACTTGTTTTTTGTTAAAATTTTTGTTGGTCCCTGGAATATGAGCCGTTTCAAAACCTCCTGAATTTAACGTCACAAATCAGCAGCACTGCCCGTCACCTAGCAACCTTAGTGAAGCCCAGTCCTTTACCTAGCAACCCCAGTGAATATCAGCCCCTCACCTAGCAACCTTAGTGAAGCCCAGTCCTTTACCTAGCAACCCCAGTGAATATCAACCCCTCACCTAGCAACCTTAGTGACGCCCAGGCCTTTACCTAGCAACCCCAGTGAATATCAACCCCTCACCTAGCAACCTTAGTGAAGCCCAGGTCTTTACCTAGCAACCCCAGTGAATATCAACCCCTCACCTAGCAACTTTAGTGAAGCCCAGGCCTTTATCTAGCAACCCCAGTGAATATCAACCCCTCACCTAGCAACCTTAGTGAAGCCCAGGCCTTTACCTAGCAACCCCAGTGAATATCAACCCCTCACCTAGCAACCTTAGTGAAGCCCAGGTCTTTACCTAGCAACCCCAGTGAATATCAGCCCCTCCCCTAGCAACCTTAGTGAAGCCCAGGCCTTTACCTAGCAACCCCAGTGAATATCAGCCCGTCACCTAGCAACCTTAGT